>LZPO01055327.1:67431-113192 GCA_001675575.1 Neotoma lepida
TGTGTGTGTGTGTGTGATCATGTGGTCATTATGCTGTTGATAAGCTCTGGTATGCTACTGACTATCACCTGGGTGCTAAAGGTGCTAAAGGAAGGGGACAAGGAAGTGAGATGAAGGAAGGAGGCATGAAAGAAACCAGAATTAGGAGTTTGCAATTAGGAGCAATTACTTGTAAAGTTGTGTTTAATGCAGTAATTTAGTTCATTCTATTGGCTTGTTCAGACAAGGTGAAACCCCGCCCCCTGCCACACACATGTGCACACACTCTAAGATTTTATCCTAAGATAGGATCAAATCAGAATTTAGTTATGTTTTTGTCAGACTCTATTTTCTTTTTCCTAGTGCTTCTCTGATGTCACCTTCTGGTTGATGAAATGTGTCTGGGCCTCTGTTTTCTGAAATGTCAAGTGTAAGGTGAGCTGTAGGGACAAACATTGCCTGGAGACAAGTTAGATCCTGCTCTGCTGGGGCTTGCCTACAACAGAACATGCCACCTGATACCTGCACTCTTTGATGCCAAGTCCTGAAGAGGCTTTATGATCTGGTGACAGGGAAGAACTTCACATTTTGCTCTCTAATAGATGTCTTCTCTTAAAAACTGCCTTAGGGGAAAGTGCAAACAAAACCTCTAATAATGGAGAAAATCCCCCAGTCTGAGCCATCAGCTCCCCACTTTTTCTCACATCTGAGAGATGCAGGTGACCCTCAAGTCCTTGGACCCCAATAAAGTATGATCGCAAAGCTATTGTATGCAGCATTTTGAGTTCATGATCTGTCTACACAGGGAGATGAACATGTGCATGGCCATTCAGCTTTAGGTAAAGTTTCTAGTGTTTTCCATGCTGTTTTTTGTTAATTTTGCAAATTAGGACAATACTCTTCTTGTAGGGTTTAAACACTCCAGTTAAAATCATGCGTGCATATGGGAGAAAAGATAACATATTAAAAAAATAACTTCTAGGGCCATAGGATTAATGGACAATGACTAATTTGGTGAACTCTAAATATTCTAAGAATTAATAACCAAGGTTTCTATAAAGTTTAATAGAAATAAACATAAATATAAAATTATTGTGAAAGAATAATTTAAGATTACAATAACTAATAACAGCAACTACTAATAATGATCATGACATTCTGTTACAATCATGATTAATCAATAATGAAGGATTAATCACAATGATAATGTTATAATGATTATAACATTTGTAATAAGTAATATTACTTTTTTTCACTTGAAGCAAGACTCATGCTTAAGTTGGACTGTTGTTCTCTTAGTTTGTATTTATCTGTGGTGCTGGGTGCACTGTGGGGGGAGGGGCTTTGCCAGTCAAACTCTCTTTTTATTTACTATTTTGAGACAGCATCTCTCTAAATCGTCTTGGTTGGTTTTGAACTTAGTCTGTAGCCCAGGCTGTCATTGAACTTGTTGTGATCATTAATTATACTTGCCTCAGTTTCCTGAGTAACTGGGACAACAGGACTGTACTGCCTGGCCAGACCTAGATTGAGGCATTACTATTTCCAGAACCAGGTTAATAGGGCTCAACTGGGTACCACATTTCAGTGGATGGCTTTGGGGTTCTTGAGGGTGTGTAGGTATAAAATTGGCTGGAGGCAGTTAACAAAATTTACATCTCAAAGGGGCAAAGAGCCTAATTAACAATTACAAGTTTTCTAAAGAGAAAGGTTTGGGAGGAAGGAAGTCAGGGTTCTACGCAGGAGGAAGTCTAGTTCATTTGTTCATTTAGTCAACTTCAGCTTTATTACTGTTTTGTAAAGCTGGGGGAAAGGTTAAAGGCATCCTGGCCAAGACAGATCCAAAGTCAGTGCTTCTAGGTTTGGGTTTCATGTGTAATAAACACACACAGAGATACACACACACACACACACACACACACACACACACACACACACACTTACTNGCACACACCCTCTTCGTAGGTCGTAGATTTTGTGGAAAATGTATCTTTCTGGAGTCACAATGATTCACATAAATTTCTCATCTTCAACAGTTTACATTTCAGGTTAGACCATCCTTAATACAGCCTCTAAAACTGGGGAATTTTTATCCTCCCAGTTTTTGCTTTACATGGTGACAGACATGCACTCTGTATTTGCAGAAAGTTAGTTATGATTCTTAGAACATTCTTTAATAATTATATTAGAGATATCTAATTGAAAGAAAAATAGCAATATTCTGTTTTGTTTTGTTTGTGTGTGTGATGACTAGGAATGACAGGCTCTGGAATCCAGGAGTTCCAGTCACTAATGACTCCATGGAGCTCTGGAAGAGTCATCCATATCCTGCTCAGTCTTCCATTCCCTCCCTCCTAGAGGCAATGTCTTTATTGACCTCAGTGTATCCTTTATTGGGCTTAAAGAGTTGATGCTGAGAGCAGTGACTGGCAGTGTACCCTATAGACTGCTTAATGGAACGACTTACTGTTTGAGGGATGATTAAGTAAGTTTTGGAGGCTCTCTGAGCCCCTATTTCAGAGTCCTTTGTTCATAGGCCACTATTTGGGTTCATTTGTATATATGCAGGGGGGATATTTCATTTTGATTTCATGTTGGTTCTGTACTATTTTTGATAGACAAGGATTGATGGAGGCAATGTGGAAATGAATGGAAGAAGATGAGCATACCTAGGAGCAGAATTATTCTTTAATTAGAACAGCTGAAGGTCCACGGTGTCTCTGCAGAAGTGAGACTGTGTACATGGAGCATGGTGGTCTTGGAGTTTTACAGGATAGAAAAGAGGAAACTTTGGTGATGGAAGATTCCATCTGCAGGTTACCTCCTTTGCAGTCTGGAAGTGGTGATGCCACCAGGTTTGGTGTGTGGATCTCCTCAGCAGTCACTTCCACAAGTGTGGTCAGTCAAGTCAGCTTTCCTGTCCTGAGCTTCTCGGTCCACCTGAGGCTTTTAGGTCATTAACCCTTCAATCTTCCCACAGACTTAGCGACTGCAAAGGATACAATTTCATTATCTCCAGGTTCTAGAGGTCCAAATCCAACAGTGGTGCAGTAGAGCCTTGTACCCTACTCTCAGCAAGCCCCCCGGGGGAATCTCGGTTTTGTTTTCCTTTTCCAGCTTCTTGAGGTGGCTACATTGGTGGCCTGGCATGGCAAGGACTTCTGTCTGCACCTCCATTTCTTACCCTAAACCTTCCTGCTTCCCTCTCCTCTAAGAGCCTTTGCAAATTCATTACACTTTCCTTGATACTATAGGTCAGAATCCATGTCTAAAATCCTTAATTAAATACCAATAGTAAGGTACTTACTGCTAAGTAAGATAGTAAAACAACATATTTACAGGGCTTAGAGGTTGGACTGGGTATCATTTGAGGTACAGATATTCTATCTGATAGGCCTAGTGTCCTCTGATGGAGACCCTGGTGACCATGTGACTATAGAAGGCATTTGTTGATGTGCCTTTGTGCTGTGCTTTCAGTCTAGACCCTCTCAGATGGATGACCTCTGTGAAGCCAATGGCTCTTTTGCCATCAGCCTATTAAAAGTATTGGGTGAAGAAGACAAGTCACGCAACCTGTTCTTCTGTCCGCTGAGTGTCTCCTCTGCCCTGGCTATGGTCTACCTGGGAGCCAAAGGAAACACTGCAGCCCAGATGTCCCAGGTATGCTTGCTGGCAGTTGTAGGGAGGGGTACAGGGGAGAAAAACAGCAGGTTGGTTTCTGCTCTCTACAGCAGGGGTTTCACCTGTATCCTCAGTCAGTGAGTGGAAGTCAATGTGGCTGATAGGTGGAGGAGAGACACTGTGGTGATCCTGATGTGGGCCAGTGCAGGAGGCAGGCAATCATGTGGAACTAGTCATCTCTACAGTTTACAGGAGACATTGAGTATTAAATTACTTTATCTAGATAAAAGTCATCAAACATTCTAGTAAATTCACATCTTGCAGAAAATGGTAATTATAGTCCTGACCTACAGTGGAGCAGGATGCACCCCAACTTTGTTACTAGTTTTTGTAGTGTTATCTTTTAAAGAGTAATGCAGCTGTGTAAGTAAGCTTTTGTGGAATGGGCAACTTCTCAGGTATGATTATACATAATCGACGAAAATGAGCATAAGTATGGGATTAGTTCTTTGGGAATCATTTAGAGGGAACATATAATCTGCCAGATCTTAAAGAGTTGTCCACATCTTTATCTACAAATGAGATAATAGTAGTATTTGGGAGGCATTCTTTCAACCATATGGGAAAGCATCACATAAATTGCCATATGGATATCACTTTGCCACTAGTGTGAGAGTGTGTGTAGATGATCTCCTGCAGGGCATCCAGGGACCACAGCTGAGATCGTCTCACTGAACTCACTGGGGAAGAAACCTTGGAAGTGAGGCTTGGTTGGAGTCAGAAGGGAAACCTTAACTCTCACTTTGATTTGATGTATAAATCATGATCTGGTTTGGAAAAACCAAACAATTTTGGAAGTTTCTTCCTTTTCATTTCCATTGTTTTATTCTTGTATTCGCTGGATATTAGATTCACTCCTGCTATCTAATTGTTATGTTATCACATGATGCTTTTCTAAGATGGATAAATCATTCAGACCAATGACTCTCACTCAAGGAGGGCATTTTGCTTCCCCAGAGACACTTCNAAGGGCTCAGTGGTTTAGTTCTCACAGCAGAGAGATGCTACTGACATCTAGTGGGCAGAAGCCACAAACGCTGCCAACATCCTCCAAAGCACAAGGCAGCCCCATCACAGCTTCAGGTGGCAAGCATGCTGGGTTGAAAATTCTGTTGAGAGAGTCACACTGGACTCCTCATGCTATAGGAACATTTCACATTTTCACCCTTAGCTGGGTTTGTATGTAGAAGGGGAGACAATGACCATGTTAAACAGTCTGTTCTTTTATTCTACACGTAGGTACTTGGTTTGAACAGAGGTGGAGATGTTCATCAAGGTTTCCAGACCCTTCTCACTGAAGTTAACAAAACTGGCACTCAGTACTTGCTAAAAAGCGCCTGCAGACTCTTTGGAGAAGAATCCTGTGATTTCCTTTCGGTATGTAGTACTCAGACATTGGAGAAAAGAAGTTGAAGAAAGATAAAAAAAAAGACAAAAATTGAAGAAGAGATAAGTCTAACTCTCTTACCATAGAAATATGCTTAGAATTACACTTGTGACATTATAATTGTGAATTTTAGGATTTCTTTTGAATTATGTCCTCTCAAGTTCTTTTCCTGACAGACCTCTCTGTGAAGTTCAAGTCAATATATTATCCTCTTGCACTCAGACAGATATCCCCATCCTTTTTCCCCTACTCTTGAGTGACCATATCATCCAGCATGTTATATAGATTCCCTCCCCATCCTACCTCTGCTTTGGGGGCTGAGTGTTGTTGAGACAATCACTCGAGGTCTCTAAGGTCTACTTTATCTCCTAAATCACCACTGTTGAATGGATTCTGTGGGCTCTGCCTTCCACATTATTATAGATTGCTTTTAATAGGTCTTTTTGTGCCCGCATCAGCCATTTCCTGTCTCACAAATCCAACACTGAAAAATTATTCCAAGATAAAAATGTCTTCACGCTTGTGCATATAATCCCAAATTTACTAACTTCTAACAGCCTGCTATAATGAGTGAGGTCTGGCAGTCATGCCATGTAATATGCAGAATGTCACTAACATGAAATTAGTGAAATGAATGGTGCAAGTGTGACTGTTTTGTTGGCTGAAAGTTCTGAGGATCTCAATAAGACTCAGGAGCATGCCTGTCCTGGCTGTGGTAAATTCTGTCCCCTGGCAGCTCCCTGCTTTGGGCTTATCTATCCCTGGAGATGATTCTGGATGCCAGGATTCTTCTAGTGAATTCCTGTTCACTTGGAACGTCAACTTTGTCTTTTAGTGTTGGTGGCGCAATGACTCACATTCTACCTTTCCCCTAAAATATTTTAGAATAGGTATTGGGCAGAGAGTGGAGTTAGTCACTACATATACACATCTGAAAACTCATCTTTTTAGGGGAAGTTATCTGGGTTCTTTTATGTTAGTTAATCTCCTAATTTAACTTCAACTTTTATTTTGACTTTGCTGATACAAACAGACATATAGACAGGCTCACATATACAAATGCATCCATTCATATCGATGTAGTTTGTGAAGATCCATGATCTCCACTATCTTCTGCCACTTCCACAGACCTTTTTTTTGTTCCCTATTCTCCAATAGTTAATTCTCAACCTTCCTAATGCTGCAACCCTTTCATACAGTTCCTCATGTTGTGATGATCCCCAACCACAAAATTATTTTCATTGCTACTCCATAACTATAATTTTGCTACTGTTATGAATCATAATGTAAATAATATTGGAGATAGAGGTTTGCTAAAAGGTTTTCTAGATGCACCCAATCCTTGTGTTCCAAGCATAAACATTCTGTTTACTTCCTTGTCTACTTTTAAGTTGACATTTTAGCTCTTGACAATCTAATGAGTAAAAGAGTAAGTGCCTACTGAGTGGGGAAACAGAAAATCAAAAAAAGTCAACCCAGTGTGTTTAGGAGAGACATTTCTGTGCTTTGTGCACAGTTAACCACAGTACTAACCTGTTATAAGTGTCTTTGTGTACAGGGCATCCTTCTTAATAGGCTATGGGCCACCCAGTCAGGTGTATATTTTCACCTGGCATCCAGCATCTCTCTCAGCACTGGGCTGTGTAGGAGGCCCACATCTTTTTGAGAATTACATGAATACATCTTGAAATACAGCATCACCTTCATAGAGCATTATGATTGGGAAATTGTTAAGAGAAAATATTTGTTTCCTCAGTTGTGAGAAACTTTCCTGAATAGCGTCCAACCTCTATTTGTGTCTGTAGACCTTCAAGGAATCCTGCCAGAAGTTCTATCAGGCAGGGCTAGAAGAGCTGTCCTTTGCTAAGGACACTGAAAAATGCAGGGAACGCATCAACAACTGGGTGATGGAAAAGACTGAAGGTAGGAGGTTTTAATTTAGATGACTTTGGAATTAGGAGGGACAGGGAGGTCTATGGAGGGCTGGGCTGGGTCCCCCATGGTGTTGCTCCTGTGGCCCAGTTCTCAGAGCTATGGTTGTGTGTTTGCTGGTCTTTCCTTGTGACTATCAGATTGTAAAATTTAAAAAGAATGTAATGTTGAGTCTCAGACTGCTTCCCAATGAACTTTGCTGGAAAGTCCCTGGAAAATGATTTCCTTGGGGTCCCTGGTAATGTTCTGTCAGGAGAAATCCTGCCATTCTCTGAAGCAGAAGGATCTTCTCTTGGGATGGAGTTTAGACAGTGTATCAGTTGGAGTTGGCCCATTCCCCACCTGTGGGAATCTGAGCAGTTCATCAGTTCACCTGCAGCCCTCATCCTCCTCTTAATGTGACCATGGTGGCCACAGTTGTTTCAGAACATGAACCTTTTGCAAATTTGCTCTAGAGTCTAGATGTCTTGTTACTATTGGGATAGCAATGTTCACAGACCTGATTTCTTACTATTCTCATTAAATATTTTAGCCTGTTCTTGACTCGAATATAGAGCAAAAGAGGGCACCCTAAATAACAAACAAGAAACTTAGAAAATTCTAAGATGTGGAGGAATTAAAATTCATTTGTTTGTTCAAGTGACAATCTAGAATCCATTATTTAATACACTTAGTTTGTATGATACATTCACCATGTTTGAATGAATTAGCAGTCATGCCCTTGATGATACTAAAAGCCAGTCAAACTAGTTGTCCAGGAGGGGAGAGCTTCCCATGTTTCATACATCATCTGTACGAAACATTCCCATTGATGAAAGAGCAGTCAGGCAGTGAAGGAGTTCTTTGAATCTTGCCCTTCATGCACCATCATTTCTCTGTATCTCTTCACATCCTTCCTCCATGTAGGCTCACCACTTGTATGTTTTCCCAGAATGTTAGAGCTGAAGGGTATCTTGGAGATCATCTTGTCCCAGTCATTGGACAATTGGACTTGGGCCCTTTATCCTACTTCCATAATTTCTTTCTCCAGTTTATTTCTTTTGGTAGCTTTCCTTCCTTTTCCCATGACAGGTCTATATTTCTGACCTTTTGGAAGCCTCTGATTATATAAATGTGATTTGGAGATTAGTACTAAGCAGTGATTCTTAACCAGGACTAGTTTTACCTTCCACCTATCACTTGACAGTGGCTGAGAGTATTTTTGGCTGTTGAAATTGAGGAAGGTATCACTAGCTGAATACCTTACCATGAATAATAGATCTGTCCCCTAACCAAGAAGTAATCCCAAGTAAAATGTCCATAGTCATGTAAATGAAATCTTGTAGTGCTAAACCCAAGAGAGCATTGTTAGAATCAAAGATATTTGTTGTTATCTTAGTGTAGCCAACTGCCACCTCAGTAAACTTGGCAGAAGTTTGGGGAAATGCTCTCATCCTGAACTGCTATACACACAAGCTCAAGGATAAGCCATAGCAGCCTTACCTGCTTTCACATTTCTTTCTTCACACAGCATGTTGGCACACACCTGATACATCAGCACTAGTGAGGCTGGAGGAGGAAGGTTGTGGGTCTGAGGACAGGTTCTGCTACGTAGCAAGGTTGAGGCCAGTCTATGCTACCCAAAAGACTGTCTTATGAGGAGAAGAAAACATGGCTATTGTTTAGGAACAAATGATGCATTGGACAGGACAACAGCCTAGTTCTCCACCCAGTCTGGGCTTTAAATGTTATATATCAAGACAATTGACTATAGGAGAATGCTTATAGCCACCCCCATCCCCACCTCGCTATAGACTTCTCTTATAGTCTTCTTCTTCTTTTAAATTTCTTTTTGTGTTCTCCACAGGTAAAATTTCAGAAGTTCTGAGTCCTGGAACAGTCTGCCCACTGACTAAGCTGGTTCTTGTGAATGCCATGTATTTCAAAGGGAAGTGGAAGGCTCAGTTTGATAGAAAGTACACAAGAGGCATGCCCTTTAAAACTAACCAGGTAGGAAGAGAAACTAGAATAATGTGTATGCTGATAGTTTTTTTTTCCTTTCCTCATCCTTGGTCAATTCCATCTTACCTCCCCAGTTGAATGGCCTGGGTTGCAGGAAGATCCTGCCTGAGCCTTTTCATTGTGTTGATAGCATGCTGTCACTTAGTTGCTTAGATACCTTTTGCCTTGTTGATGGTAGTTATGCAGACCTATTGCTTTAGAGTTCAAGAGAATAGAATCTTTAATAAAAGGAAACATGTTAGCAGATGTTAGGCTAATTTTAAATATAATTTTATGCATTCCCTTTAAATATGAAATGGAATTTGACTTCTGTCAATTTAAAAATAGCAGGCTACACAAAGATAGGATTGTAAAATGTATTTGGTACAACTTTAAAACTGCCTGACTGAATGAATAACCCATGTCACGGTCCCCTCCCAAGAAAAGAAAAGATAAAGAACTAACTCTAGAACTGGGCAATGCTGCAGAGTACACATGTATTCTCTTTGATTTGTCCATCTTTCTAAATGAGACCTTCCAGTCCAGAGGCTGAATGGCAAGGAATGGCCTTCTTAATCTGGAAAAAAATAATGCCAAACTTCAAGTCCATGGAAATGCTTCACTATGGGTTTTCTCAAAAACACAATTTCTTCAATAGTAGTGTCAGGTTTTCTGTTCTGTTCCATTTATCAAAGTGTTCCTTCATACCTAGTGATAGCCCATCCAAGGAACAACACCCATTCGATACTGCAATGTGCTAATGAAGATTTGACATTTAACAGACTATGTGCATAGAAATAATGATCATTTATACTTTTCTGAATCTCAGAAGTTGGATATAGCTTGTTATCAGTAAATTATATTTATCTTTTTGGAAATCTAATTTTAATTTCAATTTCACTAGGAGAAAAAAACAGTGCAGATGATGTTCAAACATGCTAAATTTAAGATGGGGCATGTGGAGGAGGTGAACATGCAGGTCCTGGTTTTGCCCTACGCAGAGGAGGAGCTGTGCATGGTCGTTCTGCTTCCTGATGAAAACACTGATCTGGCTATGGTGAGTCCTGGGCACTGAGTCTGTGGATGCCAGCGGAGCTCATTTTCTAAGTCTATCTCTCAGCTAACATGCAGTTTCCAACTAAGGGTGTCTAAGCCGTGCTAGATGAGTATCCAGGTGTTCTTTTCAGTGAACATGTGTATGAATTTCTTTTAAGTGTTTATCTAGGAGTAGGCAAGTTTTGATGAAGCCAAGATGAAACCGTTCCAAAAATATAACAGAATTTTTAATTCAGGAGGTGAGGTTGGTTGTTAGCCCAATAATTCTTGAACAAAGATCCTGGAAGAAGGATAGCATTGGATCATGGCAATATATTCCCACATATTAAGATGTGTATGAACCCCATGGGGAATATTTTAAGAAATGCAGGTCCAAATTCAGCTTGAGATTTTGCATTTCTAACAAGACTTCAGATGATGCAAGTGCAGTTGCCTCATGGAGCACACTTTGATTATAAGGGTCTAAAGTATGGGTCTGGGTTTACCTTTAATCCTCCTCATGATAGAAAAGGAACAAAGTCTGTGGAAGGAGAGAATTCCAAAGTAGAAGGTGTATGACCAGTAGTGTTCTGGTAAGCCAGCTCTCAACTGGGGAAGCACCTGCCTAGCATAGTTGACTTTAGGGTAGTAAGTGCTTAAAATCAACATGAGCTGGCTGCACCATGCTAGTGCACAGGGTCGATGGCAAGGCCACTTGATTTCTTTGGTTTTTCTATGTAATCAGAAAGCTGTTGGCACAAGTCAAGAATGAGAACTATCATGGTCATGTGAGAAGAAATTTAGCAAAGTCTAGGAATAGAAGCAAAGTCAAACAGCTCACTAGGTAAAGGGTGAGGTAATGCAAGTGGCACTAGCCTACTGTCCTCTTAATTTTAAAAGTTTGACCCTTTGTCATTCCAGGTGGAAAAAGCACTGACATATGAGAAGTTCAGAGTCTGGACAAATCCAGAAAACATGACCGAAAGTAAAGTTCAAGTTTTCTTCCCCAGACTAAAGCTGGAGGAGAGTTATGACTTGGAATCTTTTCTTCAAAGTTTGGGAATGACAGATGCCTTTGAGGAAACAAAGGCTGACTTTTCTGGAATGACGACTAAGAAGAATGTGCCTGTGTCCAAGGTTGCCCACAAGTGCTTTGTTGAGGTCAATGAGGAAGGCACAGAAGCAGCAGCAACCACTGCTGTGATCAGGAATGCCCGGTGCTGCAGAATAGAACCAAGGTTTTGTGCTGACCACCCATTCCTTTTCTTCATTTGGCACCACAAAACCAGCAGCATCTTGTTTTGTGGCAGGTTCTCTTCTCCATAAAGGCATTATCATGGGGCTGAGGATGTAGCTCAGTTGATAGAATATTTGCATAACAAGCACCAGGCCCTGAGTTCAACCCTAAGCACCCTATAAAACCAGGCAGGCATGATCGTACCTACCTGCCATCCTAGCATATGGGAGGTACAGGGCAGGGGGATCAGAAGTTCAAGGTCATATTCAGCTACATAGAAAACTTGAGGCCAGCATTTGATACCTGTCTCAAAAAGACAGCAAAGTGTAATGTGTGATTGCTTTACATATCATTTTTTTGCCACATGCCAGACTTAAAACCCCATGTTACTAGATTGGCAAGGTGGTTTCACTGTACAACAAAAAGAGTATACTCAGTAGTTGCTAAATATATTTGCTGACAGTTCCAATGCCAGATGTGGAAGTTCGGATCTGAGAAGGCCATACTTGGTTTGGAGTGTCTGAGGTGATTCTCATTGTCTCCAGCCTTATTCACAATCCAGCTCCCGAAGCGCTATCCCATGCTACTAACATCTCCAAGCTGTGCCCTCCACCACTGCCAGTCTTACCAGGCAATGCCAGTTGAAGGTCCCGGTTGACAAAGCCAAGGGTGAAAGCTATAGACTAACTGCTGTAACTGCCCCATGGCTCACCAGAAGCTGAGACAGTATCTCATGCCATCAGTGTTACCCAGCAGTCCTGTCTGTCCCATGGCTCACACAGCTCTTTCCACAAGTTTCAAGTATGAATTCAAGGACTCAACAGTAACCTTCAGAACAGAATTGAGAGACAAAGGTCTAAAGTGTGGCCCTTATCCCCCCACTTCTTTCTAAAGCTCCACAGTGTGGCCCTTATCCCCCCACTTCTATCTAAAGCTCCACAGTGTGGCCCTTATCCCCCCACTTCTATCTAAAGCTCCACAGTGTGGCTCTTATCCCCCCACTTCTGTCTAAAGCTCCACAGTGTGGCCCTTATCCCCCCCACTTCTATCTAATGCTCCACAGTGTGGCCCTTATCTCCCCCCCCATTTCTTTCTAAAGCTTCACAGTGTGGCCCTTAACCCTCCACTTCTATCTAATGCACACAACCCCAAAGGAAGCTTCACACTGAACAATTCTTACAAAACAGATGTCTAATTAGCCATATTCTCAGATGTGAATCAAATGCCCCATGATGCCCCCAATGCATATGCATTCAAGCACCACTAAATGGACTGAGCAGGTTGTATTTATACATGTGTGTGTAACAATTAAAGAAGTCCTGAATATGAGAGTGAGTGAGGAGGGCACAAGAGGAGTCAGGTATGGAGGGTGGGGATCTAAATAGAATATTAAATAATTGAATAGACTAGAAATTCCTGAATGTACAGTTCAGTAAGTTCTGAAACATGCATGTACCTATGATACCATCTGCATAGTTAAGACACAGAACATGATCATCACACCAGCAAATTCCCTCTGGAAACTTTGTAACGTCTCTTATTTATTTAAAGAATTAAAAAAAAATTAATTGGAATATAATTTCATCATTTCCCCTTCCTTCTGTTCCCCCCTACTGCTCCTATGTCCACCTTCCAAAATCAGAGCCCCTTCCCCTCATCTCTAACCACAGTTTCTACATATGCATGTAAATGGGTCAACATACGAATGCAATCTACTGAGTCCATTCAATGTGCCCTGCAGGTGTGTTTCTAGGGCTGACCACTCAGTGTTAGATAACCAGTCAGGGGCTATCCTGGGGATGACTGATTCTCCCTTTCTCAGCAGTTGTTAATTGTTTGCAGCTCTCCATCTAAGGGTGTGGGCCCATGATATTTTCTCTGTCTACACTGGGCTGTCAACTCTGCTGGAATTTTTAGGGCTTGTTAAGGTATCTAAATTGTTGAGATTTCATTGTTTAGCTTCCTGTCATAGCTAGAGGACAATCTCACAACAGACTTCCTGGTCCTCTGGCTCTTACAGAGGACCCTACTTCTATGATGTACTCCAGACTTTGTAACCTTGCTATCCATCTACTCCATGTTCAGTTCTAGCCACTTACACTCACTCTCAGGCAACTACTGATTTGTTTCATAATTAATTTGTTATGGAATAATGTATCCATTTTTTGTACTATTCCTATCATTCACTGAAAATATTTTTAGATTTACATTATACTTTATATATTACATTATATTATATATATTACATTATACTATATATCAATAGTTTCTTTTGTTTCTACTTAATATGTCATTATATAGACATAATATAATTTGTTTATTCATTCATAATCTTATGGATATTTGCAATGTTGTCAAGGTTTGGTTATTGTAAATAAAGTTTAAGAACACTCATGTTCACATATATTTTACTAATGCATTTTCTTTGACTAACTACATAGAATCTTGGTTATATGGGAGGTGTAAATATAACATTTAAGAAACAGCCAAGCTTCTTATGGTGGCATGTTCATTTAGTTCTAGCACTCAGTAGGGATGGCAAAGGTAGGAGGATCTCTGTGAGTCCATGGCCAGCCTGATCTCCATAGTAAGTTCCAGATCAGTAAGAGACTCTGTATCAGAGAGAGAGAGAGAGAGAGAGAGAGAGAGAGAGAGAGAGAGAGAGAGAGAGAGAGAACATTTCCAAACTGTTTCCTCAAGTAGTTTGTATTACTTAACATTCTCAACAAAGATATAGTTGCTGTACATGTTCACCAAAATGTGGTTGACCATCAATGTTATATAAAGTGTTATATTTCAGAATGGTCTTAGTTTGCATTTCTTTAAAAAATAGTCATGTTCAGCATTTTTCTGCATGAAATAATTTGCTACCCATATACGGTCTTCAGCGAAATATCTTTTAAATTTTTTTCACTCATACATATTTATATTATTTTATTGGGAAATACAATGAGAACAAATTATCAGATATGTGGATTATAGACAATTTTTATTTATAATTCAATGTCTGAGAATTTACTTCTCATAACAATATTTTTAACAAAGTTTCTCAATTTTAATGAAGTACCATGTATTTTTTTTTGATGCATAATGTGTTTGCTATCATATCTAAGAATTCTTCATTCAACCCAAGGTTTCAAGAACTAGCTATGTGTCTTTTAGAAGTGTTAATAGTGTTCAATTGTAAATTTGGGGATAGGATCCATTTTGAGTTGTTTATATTGGAAATATTATTCTTTGTATCTATGATTGCATTAGTGTCTATGTTAGAAGCCAGTTGATCATGTATATGCAGTTATATTTTTGGATGATTGTATTTCATTGATCAGCCTGTCTATCTTGATGCCAACAATGTCATATGATCTTGATGATTATACTTAACACTGAACTCGGAGCACCATTAAGTCTTCTAACATTATGCTTATTTTTCAAAATTGTTTTGTTTGAATTTAAGTCTCTTGAGTATCTCTAAATTTCAGATATAGTTTGTCTATGTGTACAAAAGTTTGTTGGGATATTTACTAGGATTGCATTGCTATTAACATAAATCTAGAGTGAACAGACATATGCACCTTTCAATCTATGAACAAAGCATGTTTCTACATTTTTAAGTTTTGTTTTAATCTTTGTATTGTATTTTAGTTTTCAATATACAGTTTTCCCACAATTTACTGTTATATTTCTTTTTCAATGTCTCTTATATTTTACATTTTAGTTTTGATTTCTGGTTATTTGTTGCTAGTATATAAAAGTATATTTAGCTCTTGAATTTCAATCTTGTTTTCTATGGCTATGGTAAAACCTGTTAGATTTAGTAGCTTGTTACTTGTCTCATGTCCTTGATCAATACTGACATAAAGCAATTGAGTACACAAAATTTTCATTTTGTCTTCAGTTAGTGGGGACCTGCCCCATCAATGTGAAGAAGGTGTAGCTACCTCACCATAGCAATAGGCGTAGTGGGAAGAAGATGTAATGGCTGGTTACGTTGCATCTGCAGACAGGAAGTGAAGGGGAAACAAGAGATAGACTGGGATAAGAAGACTCGAGGTTTGCCTTCAGTGACCCATCCCCTCCAGCTCGGCCCATCTCAAGGCCCATCTCATCTGAGTATCAAGCTTCCAAATAAATCTGTGAATGCCATTTTCTACTCAAGCCACAGTAAGTAGCTTGACTATAGACTTTATGTCTGCTAATGAAGAAAGCACTTCTCATTTTCCTAATTGGATATTTTCATTTCTTTTTCTGATCTTTTTTGGATTGGTTTTTTAATTAATAGCACCAAATCATGCACCATGTTTTATTTTTGATTTTGGGGGAAAGCATGCAATTTTTTATCATTAGATGTCATGTTGGAAGGAGATTTTCATAGATATCCTTTACCAGATTGAAGGCATCTCCAGTTACAATTTGTTGAGAATATTCCTTTTGAAATGGGAGTAATTCTCAAAAACAGTCTTATTCGTGGTGGTTGTGCTTTGTAAGCTTTATGGCTAATTTTTGTCTGTTACTTGATATGTTTTTGTAAATAAAGTCTTGTTGCTAAATTGTTTATTAATATTCTACAGAAGTACAGTTCTGACAAAGGAATCTAAACAGCATTTTTGTGATGTTAGGGCACTATCCATAAGGCAAGCAGAGTGGATGTTAGGTATGCCTGACCCATGAGTCACCTTTTCTGTACTTCAGTTGCTTTATTTGGCCTAAAGAGTTCATTGGCTCCCAACTCCTTGATGTCCATCATTTGATGTTTTCATTCTCCACCAATAAGGGATAAAATCAAACCAACAAGGATGAATCTTTCTTGGCATCATGGGACAATGAAAAACAAACTACCAGATGGTTAATCTGCAATGTCTTCAGAGAAATAGTGTTCAGAGATAAGAGGTGGTGGTGATCAGAATCAAAATTATGCCGATCATGGTAGCACTTGCATGCAGTCTTAGCACATATGAAGCTGGAGAAGATAGAACCTAAGTTTGAAGCCAGTCTAGACTTCATGATGAAACACTTTCTCAAATAAATGTGATAGATTTGTGTGTGCCAGTCCTTCTGAAAACTAACGCCCAAGAGGTTAAGAAAAATGGTCCTTACATATGGCTACTTGGCAGCAACTAAATATGTTATAATTTTGGTCCTTACTAGCATTCTGATATTATGTTTGTTTTGGACATAGAAATAGTTCATCTATGAAGAAAGCATGTTTCTACATTTTTAAGTTTTTTTTAATCTTTGCACTGTATTTTAGTTTTCAATATATAGTTTTCCCACAATTACTGTTATATTTCTTTTTCAATGTCTCTTATATTGTTACATTTTAGTTTTGATTTCTGGTTATTTGTGGTGTTAAGATCCAAACAAGTCCAACACCAATAGACACGCTGTCATGGAAGGAGGGAAATCTCATGGGGCCCCATCCTAAACATAACTAAGGGTAACTAGGGAATGCTCATAGTGGGAGAAATATTATCCCTTCAAATGAACCCCTGAATTGGGTTATCCAACACAATTGGCCAGCCCTGAAATCATATACATATAAGAAACATAAATAGACTGAGACAGTTGTATTTACATTTTTGTGCACATATATATACATACATACATGTGTGTGAGTGTATAAAAATAACAAGAAAAAGAGTCCATAAGTTTAAGAGAGAGCAAGCCAGAGGGCATGGGAGGGTTTGGAGGGAGGAAAGGAAGTAATTATATTTTAATTAAAAAAAATTTTAGTAAAAATGTTCCTATTTTTTAAAAATTATTTTAACAAAATAAAATATAATAAGATAAAACAAAAACTATCATATCAAAGTTGGACAAGCCAAGCCAACAGAAATATAAAAGAGCCCAAGAGAAGGCAGAAGAATCAATGACCCACTTGTTCACACATTCTCATGAAAGAACTAAACTGAACGCTGTAGTATATATGCAAAGGACCTGGTGCAGACCTGTGCAGGTGCTTTATGATTGCTGCTTCAGTCTCTGTGAGTTCATGTGAGCTTTGCTCAATTGACTCAGAGGGCCTCATTCTCCTAGTGTCCTTTGTCCTATATGTCTCCCCAACTCCTTCTATTTCCTCTTCTATGAGGTTGCCTCAACTCTAAGGGGACAGATTTGATGAAGACATCGCATTCAGAACTGTGTTCCACTGTCTCTCTCTCTCTATGTATAATGAATTACTGCAAGTCTCTGGATTTGTTCCCATCTGCTGCAGGAAGAAGGCTGAATAAGGCACCAATCTATGAGGATAGCAGGCTATCATTAGGAGTCTTTCTTTTTTTTAACTTTTACATATTTTTTAAATTTTTTGGTTTTACCATAGGTCTCTGTGCTATCTTGTCTCTGGTTCTTGGTCAGCAAGCAGTGTTGGGCATGGGTCCCATCTCTTGGAGTGGGCCTTAAGTCAAATCAGACACTGGTTGGTTTCTCCCACAAGTTTTATGCCACCTTTGTCCTAACATATCTTGCAGGCAAAACAACATTTTAGATTAAAGAGTTTGTGGCTGGGTTGGTGCATATGTTTCTCTTTTGGTAGCCTGCATAGTACCTTTCCACATCAGAGATGCTAGAACGTATGGGTGAAGGTTCTATGTAGGCACCAGCTCGACTTCTCCATGTCTAATGACATGTGGGTGTTGTCTTTAGCAATGGGGCCTTGCTGTCAGTTTGTGAAGAGCAACCTTTGGTCTTGGCAACATCCTGGGTTGTTTGGGGATTTCCATGAGCCCCTTTTGGTCAGTAACTCAATTGGATGAAAACCAGTCCCAGTAGTGGAAGCTTTGTTTAGTGACAAGAGTTGGCCAGTTTGCATTCTGTCTCCCACACTATTTGGAAATTTCATTTGGATAGCCTTCATATATTATACGAAGTTTCCACTGCAATAGATTTCCATATTGCTCCTCAAATGCCCTTCAATTGTAACCCTCTCTCCCTTCATTCTTTCCCTTAATCCCCCCTCCCCTCCTGCTTCCCACATGGTCCTCCCATTCTCTCCCTCCCCGAGGCCCACCTGTAAAATGTGTTCGATTTCCCCCTCCCAAGGAGATCCATGTGACATCTTTATTCTATTTTTCTATGAGTAACCTAAGTCTACAGATTATAGCTTTGCTACCATTTACATAATAGCTAATATTATGTAATATTATATAAGGGAATACATGCCATATTTGTCTTTCTGGGTCTAGGCTACCTCACTCAGTATGATTTTTTTTATAGTTCCACTCATTTGCCTGAAAAATTTGGGATGTCATGTTTTTAACAGCAGAGTAATACTCCATTGTATAAATGCACCACATTTTAATTATCTATTCTTCTATTGAGGGACATTTAGGTTGTTTCCAGTTTCTGGCTATTATGAATAAAGCCACAGAAAATATTGTTGAGCAAGTGTCCTTGTGATAAGATAAAGCATCCTTTGGATAAATGTTCAAGAGTGGTATAGCTGGTTCTTGAGGTAGATTGATTTTCTGAGTAACTGCCATATTGATTTCCCTAGTAGCTATATGTTTGTACTCCCATCAGCAATGGAGGAATGTTCCCCTTGCTCCACATCCTTGCCAACCTGAGATGTCACTTGTGTTATTGATCTTAGCCATTCTGACAGGTGTAAGATAGAATCTCAAAGTCATTTTGATTTGCATTTCCCTGGTGGCTAAGGATGTTGAATATTTCTTTAAGTGTTTCTCAGACATTTGAATTTCCTCTATAGAGAATTCTCTGTTTAGGTCTGTACCCCATTTTTAATTGGATTATTTGTATTTTTGGTATCTAATTTTTTGAGTTCTTTATATATTTTGGATAGCAGACCTATCGGATGTGGAGTTGGCAAAAAATTTTCCCATTCTGTAGACTGCTTCTTTGTCCATTTGATGGTGTCCTTTATCTTACAGAAGCTTTGCAGTTTAATAAGAGGTCCCATTTATTTACGGTAAATCTTTGTACCGATGCTATTGGTTCTCTGCTCAGGAAGTTGTCTCTTGTGCCAATATATTCAAGGCTATTCCCCACTTTCATTCTATCAGTTTCAGTGTATCTAGTTTTATGTTGAGGTCTTTGATACACTTGAAGTTGAGTTTTGTGCAAGGTGATAGATATGGATTTATTTGCGTTCATCTACATGCAGACATCCAGTTTGAACAGCACAGTTCAAGATGCTTTCTTTTTTCCATTGCATATTTCTGGCTTCTTTATCCAAAATCAGATGTCCATAGGTGTGTGGACTTATGTCTGGGTTTTCAATTTGATTACATAGATCAATGCATCTGCTTTTATGCAAATACAATGCAGTTTTTATTACTATACGTGAATTTATTACTACACTTGAAATCAGGGATGGTGATACCTCCAGCAGTTCTTCTATTGTTCAGGATTGTTTTACCTATCCTGGNCCCTGTAGTACAGCTTGAAATCCAGGATGATGATACCTCTGGAAGTTCTTTTATTGTACAGGATTGTTTTAGCTATCCTGGATTTTTTTTCATATGAAGTTGAGTATTGTCCTTTTAAGGTCTGTAAAGAATTGTGTAGGAATTTTAATGGGTATTACATTGAATCCATAAATTGCTTTTGATAGGATGGACATTTTTACTATGTTAATACTACCAATACAAGAGCATGGGAGATCTTTCCATCTTCTGATATCTTCTTCAAAATCTTTATTCAAAGACTTGAAGTTTTTATCATTCAGGTCTTTCACTTGCTTGTTTAGAGTTACTCCAAGATGTTTTTTATTATTTGAGGCTATTGTGAAGGATGTTGTTTCTTTGATTTCTTTCTCAATCCATTTGTCATTTGAATATAGGAGGGCTACAGATTGTTATTATTATTATTATTATTATTATTATTATTATTATTATATCCAGCCACTTTGCTGAAAGTGTTCAACAGCTGTAGGAGTTCCATAATTTTTGGGTCACTTACATATACTATCATATAATGAGCAAATAATGATACTTTGACTTCTTCCTTTCTAATTGGTATCCTCTTGGTCTGCTTTAGTTGTCTTATTGCTGTAACTAAAACTTCAAGCACGCTATTGAATGGAGAAACTGAACAACCTTGTGTTGCTCTTGATTTTAGTGGAATTACTTTGAGTTTTTCTTCATTTAATTGATATTGGCTATCAGCTTGCTGTAAATTTTGCCNTTGTTATGTTTAGGTATATCTCTCCATTACTTTTATCATGAAGGATTGTTGTATTTTGTCAAAGGATATTTCAGTACCTAATGAGATAATCATGTCATTTTTTTCTTTTAGTTTATCTACATGGTGGATTGTATTTACATGATTTTCCTATGTTGAATCATCCTTACATCTTTGGGATGAAGTCTATTTAACCATGGTGGATGATCTTTTTGATGTGTTTTTGGATTCAGTTTTCAAGTATTTTATTGAGTATTTTTGCCTCTATGTTCATAAAGGAAATTTGTCTCTAATTACCTTTCTTTGCTGAGTATTTATGTAGTTTGTGTATCAGGGTAACTGTGGCCTCATAAAATGAATTTGGCAATGTTCCTTCTGCTTCTATTTTATTGAATAATTTGAAGAGTACTGACATTAAGTCTTTATTGAAAATCTGATAGAGTTCTTCATTAAAACCATCTTACCCTCGACTTTTTTTGGTTGGGAGACTTTTAATGACTGGTTCTATTTCACTAGGTGTTATAGGTCTATTTAAATTGTTTATCTGATTTTGACTTAACCTATCCAAAAAATTACCCATTTCTTTTTGATTTCTCAATTGGGTGGTTTACTTCTTTCTAAAGTATGTCCTTATGATTTTCTGGATTTCCTCAGAATCTGTTGTTATGTCCCCCTTTTCATTCCTGATTTTGTTAATTTGGATATTCTNTCTCCATCTTTCAGTTAATTTGGATAAGAGTTTGTCTAGCTTGTTGATTTTCTCAAAGAACCTACTCTTTGCTTCATTGATTCTTTATATTGTTTTCTGTGTTTCTGTTTTTATTGATTTCAGCCCTAAGTTTGATTATTTCTTGGTGTCTACTCCTCTTAGGTGTGCTTACTTATTTTTATTCTAGAGCTTTCACGTGTGCTGTTGATAACATGAGATCTCTCCAATTTTTTAATTAGGCTCTTAGTGCTCTGAACTTTCCTCTTATCACCACTTTCATTGTTTCCCATAAGTTTGGGTATGTTGTGTATTTATTTTCATTGAATAATCTAGAAAGTCTTTAATTTCTTTCTGTCTTGATCAAGTTTTGATTCAGTAGAGAGTTGTTCAGTTTCCATGAGTTTGTAAGCTTTCTGTTGTTTCTGTTATTGTTGATATCCAGCTCTAATCCATGGTGTTCTGATAGGATGCAGGAAGTTTTTTCAATTTTTTTTTGTATCTGTTGAGACTTGCTTTGTGTCTTGAGTATGTGGTCAATTTTGCAGAAAGTTCTGTGAGATGTAGAGAAGGTATATTCTTTTGTGTTTGGCTAGCGTGTTCTGTAAAGATCTGTTAGGTTCATTTTGTTTATAATGTCAGTTAGCACCAGCATTTCTCTGTTTAGTTTTTGTCTCGATGATCTGTCCATTGGTGATTAGTAGAGTAACATATCACACTATCAGTGTATGAGGGTCAATATGTGATTTAAGCTATAGTAGTGTTTCTTTTACAAGGGTGGGTACCCTTGTGTTTGGGGCATAATGTAAAGAATTGAAATATCATTATAGTAGATTTTTTCCTTTGATGAATATACAGTGTCCTTCTCCATCTCTTTTGATTAATTTTGGTTTGAAATCTATTTNGGNAGATATTAAAACAGCTATTCCACCTTTCTTTTTAGGTCCATTTGCTTGGAATATCTTTTTTCCAACCTTTACTCTGAGATAATGTATATCCTTGATGTTGAAGTGTGTTTCTTGTATTCAGCAGAAGGATGGATCTTGTTTTCATATCCATTCTGTCAATTTGTGTTTTTTTATTGGGTAACTGAGGTTATTGATATTGAGAGACATCTATGAAAAATGATTCATTGTTACTTCCACTATTTTGTTGTTGTTCTTTTAGTTCTTTTAGTTCTTGTTGTTGTTGTTGTTGTTGTGTGTGTGTGTGTTTCCCTTTTTCTGGTTTTGTTGGTGTGAGATTTTTTATTTCCTGTGTGTTTTAACCTCATTCATTAGGGTTTGTCTTTCTAGCACCTTTTGCAAGGCTGGATTTGTAGATAGATATTGTTTAAATTTGACTTTATCATGGAATATATTTTCTCCATCTATGGTGATTGATAGTTTTTCTTCTTTCTCTTTCTTTCTTTCTTTCTTTCTTTCTTTCTCTCTCTCTCTCTCTCTCTCTTTCTTTCTTTCTTTTCTTTCTTTCTCTCTCTCTTTCTCATTTATCTATCATCTATCATATATCTTTCTATCTATCTATCTATCTATCTATCTATCTATCTATCTATCTATCTCTCCATCTCTTCGAGATAAGGGCTACAGTAAGTCTGAGTTTTTGTGAGTAAAGGGCACAAGTCTTCCATTTTCTAAAGTGAAGGTATGTCAGTCAGAATACAGCAACCAGACTCAGGAGGATCATCATATTTAATGTCAGTCTTGCCTGTTTAGTGTGACTGTATCTTTAAAAAGAAAGATTAAAGATCAAGTCTTTAGAAGCTCAAAAATAATAATAATAATAATTTCATTGTGGTATTTTCTAACTCATCATTCTTGTGATAAGTTTCATTTTAATTGATATTTTTTAGAAGACTCCAAGTACCGAGATACATGATTGTCAATGTTTCTTCCAGTGTTATTGACAGTGGTTAACAAACAGAATCAGCCTAGCCATCTAAATACAAAGGACAAGAAAATTTTATACACAAACACTATGGAATTTTTCTTTTTCAGCCATGTAGAAGAATGAAGTTACTTTGCTTGCAGGAAATTGGAAGCATGAGAAATAATTGCATTAAGTAAATAAACCCAATTTCAGAAAAAAAAAAAAGAAAAAAAGAAAACATTTTCTGGGCCTATAAGCTGGTATTCTTTTCCTTTCTCTATTCTCTATTTGTGGGTTTGTTCCTTCCATTGTGTCCTGGATTTTCTGGATGTTTTATGTCAGAAATTTTTTACATTTANCATTATCTTTGACCAATATATCCATTTCTTCTAGCATATCTTCAATGCCTGAGATTCTTTCTTCTATCTCTTGTATTCTGTTGGTGATCCTTGTGTGTGTAATTCCTGTTAGCACTACTAAATTTTTCATTTCCAGGATTCTTTTTGTATTTCTTTATTGCTTCTATTTCTATTTTCAGGTCTTGAACAGTTTTATTCATTTTCTTCAACTGTTTTGTTTTTCCTTAGCTTTCTTTAAGGGATTTATTCATTTCCTCCAATTGTTCTTTTGTGTTTTCCTGATTACTTTAAGATATTTATTCATTGCCTCTTTAAGGACCTCTATCATCTTCATAGAGTTAGTTTATTGTTTTTTTCCTTGTGCTTCAGCTGTGTTGGAATATTCAGGGCCTGCTGTGGTTGGACAGCTTGGTTCTGGTCATGGGGCACCACCCATAAATGAAGAACTAAAGACAATGAAGGAATGCTGATAGCGGGAGAACTAGTACCACCCCCATGAACCCTTGAATTGGCTATCCAATGCAATGACAGCCCTGATATCATATACATACCAATAACAGTAAATAGACTGAGCAAGTTGTATTTACATTTTTATGCATTTGTGTGTGTGTGTGTATATGTGTGTGTGTGTGTGTGTGTGTGTGTGTATAGCAATAACAAGAAAAAGAGTTCATGAGTTTAAGAAAGAGCAAGGCAGAGAGCATGGAAGGGAATGGAGGAAAGAAAGGAATGAAAGGAATGTAAAAAAGGATATAATTATATTTTAATTTCAAAAAATAAAAAAATGAATAAAAATGTTTTTTAAAAAGATTGAGATTAAAATAGAAAGTGGAGAATAGTAATAGACCTGGCGGAAAAACGATATTCTAAAGAGACTTTTGTGACTCTCAAACTGAATCTCAAACAGTTGAAACAATAGATCCCAAAGAAATGGGAATTTCCCTGGAATCTACTGGGAGAAAGAAAGGNCACCAGACCAAAGACCTTGTCTCCTGGAAGAGATTTCACATAATTGTAACAACTTACAGGATGAGACTGAAGATAATGATGGGTCTCAGTGGTGGACAGGACCACACCTTGACTGGGGCTGTTTAGATGTGCATATCCCAGGCCTTCTATTTAAACTTTGATATCACTTCAGGGCCCAGAACACATACTTAGTGGGTTTGCTGCATCCCTTTGTCACTCTTGCTAATGTGGCAGCATAAAAAAAAATCCTCTTTCTTCTTTCCACTTACAAGTAGATGCTGGTTTTCATCAACTGATGTGCCTCAATGATGAAAGACTAATAATATAATTACCAAACAACTGGAGATACACTAAGAAGTGGGAGAAGGTACTTTTCCTGCAGAAAGAGGGGCAGAAACAGCTGATAGGATGATCAAGTACTCTGTTTTTTAACTTGATAGAATCAATAAAGTACCTTCAACATGGGGTTGAAATTCGGAGGAGAGTCCCGGTGGGTAAAAGGTTATAGTGGTAGCTTGGAAAAGTACAGATCTCAGAAGAGTAGAGGGTGAGCAATTCATTTTATACCAAATTGCTTTGTCCATTCTGCTCCCATGAGGAATAAATAATGAGTTCTCTTTGTTTCTGTTGTATAGAACAATTTTTCCACATTATCACTGGATTTTCTGGAGGTCAGTCTCAGAATATCTTTATCTGAATAGTTTTGATGTAGCTTCTTGTTAGTATCCTGACCCGCCCCTTGGTGCTGCCCTGTATCCTGACGTAAAAAGCCTTATTTTAAGGAAAAACTCCGTCCCTTCTTCTCTGATCTTTTTCTCACTCCTAAACCATTTCCATGTGGATGCAGTGCCTGGGTGTGAATGACTCTCAATGTGCCACCACCCCACTGCATCTGCCCAGCATGTTTCCCTACACATGAAGGATACCCTAGGGTGTCCCTGCGCAATATATCATAACATTGGTGCTAGTGACTCTGCAGAGGTCCTCCTGGAGCATTTCTCCTGCCTGCCTCAGCACTGAGACACAATAGGAGCCCTAGAACCTTCAACACTCACTTCATCCAGTACTGTCATAATCGGTAATCTCCCCCACTTCTGTAAGCCTCCCTTTTGGACATTTTCCCACAACAGAAGATCTACTCATCTCTCTTGATCATAGTGGTGGCACCACATGTCTTTTGGGCTCATAGCCCCTCAGCCTCTGCCCTATGCGACCCCATATGGAGATGGCCTGTGCCCACTCAATTGCACGGCCATAGTCTTTTGTGATGACGGTCCATTGGCTATCTTGCACTGTTATCGTTGGCTCTTGCTGNCCCTATGGGATGCTGGAGGTCAGTCCACTGGGCCTTATACCTCATTGTGGAAAAATGCGACTATGCCCCCCAAGCCCATACCACTGCCACTGACCCACTGGCTCGGGTTTGTTCCTCTGCGGCTGCCCACACCATGCCAAGAGGGTCTTTTTCCTTTTCTCAGAGGGTCCTTTTCTCAGAGTTGGGCTGCACCCTGACTCACAAGTCCCTTTTCTCCTGCTCTCATTTGGCCTTGGGTTCTTTCCCTTGTCACTCTTCTTTGCTTTCTCAGGAGACAGCTTAAGAAATAATTATTTCTCTATAAGTCATTCAGGATTATAATTTGTCTGTACACAAAGATCAGAACTACAGCTACAGGACCTTAAAAATAGTAATAGATTCAATATCACTGCCAACAGCTTAAAGAATGTCTCTCCTTACTCAAGGTCTATTNAGGCTTAAGAATGTGAACCTCCNTGTCCTTGCTAACTTCATTAAGCTGTAACTAACTGGGAAACCTGTATATTCAGTTTTAAACCACATATGCTCTCAAAGTTATAAATACATCTAACAGATTTTGTTCCCCTAGTCCTCAAACATCTGTAGAAATCTGAGAATATGGCATTTAATATAAAAGCTTTTTATGATAAAGAGATATGTCAGCTCCTGGCAGCATCCTGTATCTTCTCCAAGAAGATAGATGGCCACAGAAGAACTTGGAAGCTCATGGCAAGGCTGACCATGTAGCAAAAAGCTGAGATCCTTTCCAGACTGTGAATAAGAGGAACAATAGGGATAGGTTGTCCTTTGTGCCAAGACAGGTATGGCACAAATTTCTGTTTCCTCCCCAAATTTCTATTTCACAAAAAAATCTGTCAGATATTCTGGGCTTATCAGCTGAACAAATGCTGTCTTTGAGGTCGCTGTTCCCCAGTGACCATGAAGACTTGGCATAGCTGCCTAGGTAACTGGAAAGCTGTCTCACTTCTTAAATTTATCCTTCTCAGATCTGATGATGTTTGATGACTAGGGTATCAGTTTAATAGCTCCAATCCCAAGATTTTATATATATGCTCTCCAATTATAGACAATTATGCCTCAATCACAGACTTCATGGTACAGGACAGACTAGTTTCAGATATAACTCCAGAGGTTCAAAGTTTTAATACTGAAAAATGCAGCTTTGACAAACTGATAGAACATTGACTACAAAGGGTTCTTAAGAGTCCTTAAATGAATTTTTAAACCATGATGTAAATGCATTCCAGCTGTCTTACAGATACCTACAGGTTCCTAGGAAAAGTTTTGCTACTACATCAATAAATCTGGTCTGATGAAAACTAACCATCTCCAGAGCCCATTTCTGACCCCACCTATTTTTTTTGAGCATACTTTGTAGATTCATTGTTCCCTCCTGACCTCCAGAGAAATAACAGATGCCTGTAGCTGGAAGTTTCTCCAGTCCCACCTAGCCCCACAGTACTGCGGCCACTTATAAAATAATCACTCAGAGGCTTATATTAATTATAAACTGTATAACCAATGGCTTAAGTTTCTTGCTAGCTAGCTCTATCATCTTGAATTAATCCATTTCTATTAATCTATGTTTTGCCACATGGCTATGGCATTACCAGTCTGCTGGCATGTTGCTCCTTGCATGGTGGGCTGGCATCTCTCCAGACTCTGCCCTTCTTCTCTCTGTCCCTCCAATTGGATTTCCTGTCTGGCTGTAAGCTTTCTTTCCAAGAGCCAAAACAGCTTTATTTACTAACCAATGGGAACAGCATATATTCACAATATACAGAAAGACATACCACAGCAGATGCCATGGCTTCTATACTTCTGATTTGGCATGCCATTTCCCCGCTAGCTCCTGGAACAACACTGCTGCAACCTGCCTCCTCAGCTCCCTCAAGGAACATTCCTGAGATCTTCTGCCATGCATGACTCTTGGTTCCCCCCTCTCCACTTTGTCCCCTGTCAGCTTGAAGTAGCCTCTAGAATTCAGCGCCTTTGTTCCCGCATTTTCTCCCACAACTGACATCTTTTCATAATAATCAAAATGGAGGAATGTTAGTATTCTGACCCACCCCTTGGTGCCACCCTGCATCCTGATGTAAAAGACCCATTTTAAGGAAAAACTCTGTCCCTTCCTCTCTCTCTTCTGCTCTCTTCCATTCCACCATGAGGTACACATGCCTCTTTCTCTCTCTCCTTTTTGTCTTTTCTGTCTCTTTATCTCCTATCATAATAAACCAGTATGGATGCAGCACCTGGGTGTGAATAACTTTCCACGTGCCAGCTACCATTCCTCCCCTCCCCGGCCCCACATTTGCCCAGCATGTTTCCCTGCATGAGTGGGATACCCTCGGGGGTCCCCGTGTAATATATCATAACTCTTCTTTCTTTCATTTTCTAAGACTTTTATCTCTTACAGTTTTCATCACATACACACACATGCACACACACACACACATACACACACACACACATCTTTACCTATTTTTGGAAAAAAATAAAAAAGAAGTCTGAGTAGCTGGAAGACAGATTGAGGTATGCAGCTCCAAAGCCTTTGACACTTCCTAAAACACAAATGATCAGAATGTCTCATCTACTGACTCATTCTGAGAGCTTCTCACATTATTGACCAATGCAATAACCACAGCCCTCATCTTGAAAGGAATAAGAGGTATTTAATGCTGGAGCTGTTTTGAGTGACAGTGTCCAGAGAACACAGACTTAGGTTACTCCAAATTCCATGGTCCAACATGGAGTCAGTTTCATGAAGTTACATAGTTTTACAGAACAAGAAAATCATAAATCAAGGCACTTTTAAAATACACTGGCGAGTACATCAGAGAAGTGATTACAGCAAATGGGGGAAGTCTTTCTACAGGACCAAGATGCTATCTGATGATATTCTTAGGTTTTAGGTTGGTGGAAACTTATATTCTGCTAACTTAATAGCTTTCAAAAAGATTCTATTAATTAGTCACAAGATGTTAGTTCTGACAAAGGGATAGGCAAGGAATGGCTGTTCCAGAGGCTAATGCTAGCCCAAGACAAAGTAATTAGCTTCTGGATCTGTAACATGTCTCCATAGTACTGAACTTCTAATCAGTCCATCAGGCTCTGCAGACACATCTTTCAGGAGTTCTTGTTTGTACTATGTAGAATTCAAAAAACATAAATATTTTACCCTTATGCTTTTATGTACAATCTTTAATTCTGTGGGATTCAATTTTTAGGACATACCAGGTTTTTGCCAGCTCTCCATACTTTTGTTTATTATACTTTGGACAGTAAAGTCTTTGTTCTCTGCCCCTGTTGTCATATGTCAGCCAGAACTAACTGCAGAGGGCAGCCATCNGCACAGTTGTGGGTTTGGTAATGAGGTGGGTCTCTGCAAGTCACTGGTTCAGTGCAGATAGCACGTTTCAAAGAAAGAAAGACAAATACTAGGTCACTGCATCTGGTGAACTTGATCTACAGTCCTGAGTGAGGTTGCCCTATCAACCGGGGAAGGGTGGATTTGCAGATAGAAGCCCTCAGAGTCTGTCTTCATGTAAGCAGAGGGGGTAGCTGCTAACTATTCCTAAGTCAGTAACTAGTTACATGACCTTGAGCAAGTTAGGGAAAGTTCTTTGTGTCCAGTTTCTCCTTTGAAACATGAAAGGGTTTGCCCAGATGATCCCTAAGTGGCTTGAGCCTCTGACATTCTCGAACAAATGTGCAGCACAAGACTATTTTGGGGCTGTATACTTTACTTTCTGCATTGATATTTTTCTTGCTGCTTTATAAGCTTTTGTTATTTCAAAGATGAATTTTGTCGTTAGAAATCCAAGTTGGCGCCAGGGTGCTGTTAAATCGACACCTTTTTCATTTCAGTTAAGGACTTTGATGATAGCTTCCAGCCAGAGCTTGCAAAATAAAACCATGTTTTCTGTTCTAACATTTGTTTCATCTTCATCTTTTGTCAGCAGAAATATTGCTATTTGTCATTTCAACATTTTCCAGCGACACCTCTTTCCTCATTTGGGGCCTTTGATGTTTCTCTCATCAGAATGAAGACTTTTGCTAATAGATCTCCAGGGTTGCTCCTTGTGTCAGGGAAAGGGGTTAGTAAGCCTCCTTCAGTGCTAAGCGAGGTCTCTAGCTGATTTTCTCTGCTTCCTAATTAGAAAAATGACATTCAAATAGAGAAAGGAGCTCATTTGAAGAGAAAAAAATTCGCCGCTGGGCTGTGGCTCATTTTGCTTCTCTGGTACAGTGCTATTAATAGTGCTGCTACAAAGTGTAGTGCTGTTAGACTGCCCTAGCCATTCCTTCACCAGCACAGGGTCAGCCACCCAAGAATCAGTTCCCAGAAAAGGCCCTTGGAGCGCAAGCTTTTATGAGCAACAAGGTGGTGAGTGGAGATGTTCCAAACTCCTTCATCTAGGAAAGGTTCACTTGTCTGCTGGGTCACAAAGCTTTTCAAGGGACCAGTAAAGAAAGTTGAGATTATGCCCATTTACCCCATACTATCCTGAGTTAGAGCACAATATAGGAGTGTTTTTAGAGATAAAAGTTCAGACTCAGGATTTACCTGGGGACTCTGTTAACTTTGCTATCAAGAAGAGGGTAAAAGTTGATCTCTTTTCCACTAGGTGGACACAGAGAGAGAACTATTGATGATTATGAGTGTGAACAAAATTGAAAAGAAGTTGTGTCTACGGAGACTATTTGACTGATTAGGGTTTCAGTCCATGATTGGACTGTTGCAGTCTGGATGCTAATTTTCTTACCTTAGTCTAGTTCTAGTCCAGTGGAATTCCTTGTCCTTGCCCACCTCTGGTCAGAACTAATATCTTAAGACTAAGAGAAACCTTTGTAATCTATTAACTTAGGAGACCACCAACTTTCACTAACCCAAAACCCAAGAATGACATCAAATAGCTTCATGGGCATATAGAAAGACTTTTCTCATCTTGCTGTATCTGCCTCTCTGATGTACTCACCAATGTCTTTTAAACTTGCCTTGATATATGACACTCTTTGTTCTGTAAACCTATATAACTTCATGAAACTGCATCTGCATTGGATCATGGAATTGAGGTAACCTAAATCTATGTTGCCTGGCAGTATTTTCAAATGGATTCAGAATAAAATATCTCTATTCCCTTTGAGATGAAATCTATGGTTTTTGTGTCAATATGAGATAAAGAGGCATGCAAAATTCAATACTGTAAATAAAGATAAATTATTAAAAGGAAGTTTACTGGAATGTTGTAGATATGAATATTTGAGTAGTATTTGGGGGAATAATCCAAATGCTACTTTTATGTTATAGAATCTGGGACTTGGTTTGCATGGCTTGCCTGACACCTTAGCATATGTCCTCATTTATTAGAGCATTTTGTTAAATATTTTCAAGTTGTAGACACTTGAATGATAGTTAGGATAATTATCATTAATGGTAGACCTGAACTGGGGGTATTGAATGAGTGGTATTAGACCTTCCTTGAAAAGTTGTTGAGGTCCTGATACACAATGGCATATGTACTGATGTATGATAGCATGTATCAGTAATCTTAACCATTTAGAGGCCAATGCAGAAGAATCATAAATTTGAAGTCATCATACTCCTGTCAAATGAAACACCTTGGAAATATAAGCAGTTCTCTAGTGAACCATAGGTAAAGATGAGACAAGAAATTTCAGCTGAGTCCCATTGATAATAGACCCATCGCTCACATCTGCATCCTTTTATAATTAGCTTGTCCATCTGGACTCTCTTCTTCATGTCAGTGACATCTCCTGACCCAACTAAACCAATATGCAAAGGAAAAAATTCTTCACAGGCCAAATATTACATGAACTAGGTTTCTCAATGGCATTATTCTCTGTTCTCCTTGGTCACTAGAATCATAAGATCAAAGAAGCCTCTGAGCTGATCATTAGTATTGATTGTGGTAGTATATAATATTACTTTAATATTTCTTTCCCTGCTTTTTCTAATAAAAGAAAAGCCTGGGGGCATTTCACTTCTGTGGTCAAAATCACAGGAGGACCACATGGATTCTCACCCTCTAGGTGTGTATATAATGAAATAAACTCTTCTCATCTCTTGTCTTTCTGCTCACTGTACCACATTGAATTTTTCTCCTTCCAGAGCTATCTCCTTTGGGACCCAGTACTCCATCAGGAAGCCTCAGAAGTCATCCTGGCAAACCAGACACCAGCTTTCAACTTGTCTGGGACTTCTAACATCACCATTACCCAACTATTCCCAGGTTGAAGGTTAGGGCTTGGACCAAACCCCTTTCTACAGATTTAAAAGACAACATGGATCAAGTTTTGACCCTTTTGACATGTTCAACCTGTTCATTCAGTCCTGGGGAAGCTTCCTTTAAGTAATATTCTTTCTTGGTTGCTTGTTGGTTCTTAAAAGGTAAACTCAGTCTTTGGAGTTCTGAGAAAATGTGTGTGTGTGTGTGTGTGTGTGTGTGTGTGTGTGTGTGTGTGTTTCAATTTTATTGGAAAGTTAGGTTCACTAGGAACTAGACAAAAATAACAACAAATTAATATGAATGGGAAGTCAAAGTTGACCCAAGATTTTGTTTCTTCCTTTATCTTGGGGCATTATACTCCCAACACTATGACTGTCTTTTTGAAATGTCTCAGGGACTACAGGATGGAAATGAATGCCATAAAGTTTTGTGGATAAAGTCCTGAATCAAAATGTGTCCTGGGTACCTCAAAGTTCAAAGCAATTATTAACACTTTCACCTCATTTACTACATGTGTACTTTGTTCAAATAACAATGGCTGTGTTCTGGCTAGTTTTATGTCATATATGAAAAGAAGGAACCTCAACTGAGAAAATTGATAGCAATTGTCTGTATAAGTTCAGGTTGTAGGGTATTTTCTTAATTAGTGATTGATGCCAGTCCATGTTGGGTGATGTCATCCCTGGACTGGTGGTCCTGGGTTCTATAAGAAAGCAGGCTGAGCAAACCATGATGAGCAGGCTAGTAAGCAGCACCCCTCCATGACCTCTGCATTAGCCCCTGCCTCCAGGGTATTTCCCTATTTGAGTTACTGTCCTGGCTTCCTTTAGTGATGGACTGCAACGTGGAAGTATAAGCCAAATAAGCCCTTTCCTCTTCAACTTACTTTAGTCATGGTGTTTCATCACAGCAATAGAAACCCTAAGACAGGCTGATTTNAGAATATTGTCTTTCCCAGAACAAGTATCTCATAATGTGTCCTTGAGATTCCTTTTAGCCTGCAGTATATTTTGTTTCTCTGAGAAGAGAATGGGTTATCAGGGATCCTAGAATATCTGACTTGAACTTTAGTTCTATGTCTCAGATCTGTGTACACAATCAAAGAGCCAGAATTTCTGTCTCCATTTCATGTATTGTATTCAATTCACTTTTTCCTCTCACAGTGCTCTGCTCAGTCTTCCTTTAAAAAAATATTGTGGTAAAACTCTGTCCATATACCATTTCTACTAGGGCACCTCTCTAAGTTATGGGTGATTCTTCTATGTAACTCTGCACTTATGCTTATATACATGTATCCTTATATATATGATACATATGAGCTATATCCTGATGTGACTTATTTTCATTTACGTATACATACCTGCTTTGAGAGACATATGCTGTTGCAGTCCTTTCTATCTTACTAGGTCTATCCGACTTTAAATGATACATAATGCTAGTCAATCTTTTTACTTTCAAAAAAATTGCAAGCAAATGTTTTTGAAGTTGGGGTTTTATCTTTAGTTACAGTATTTCGAGTCTGTGGATGGACTTTGTGGAACTCAAATCTATGAAGTTACATTATCAATTTTATGTGCATCGATACAATTTTCTGACAAGATGGAATGTTGCATCTGAAAAGTCCAACCAGCTGATTCTTAGGTTAAGAAACATTGATTTTCAGAATTTTGTACATAAAATTCACCTAAATTCACATGTAATTATTTCCCCTATATTCTATATAGTCTGCTTTACAATAGTGAATCTGAATCTGAATCTAAATCTGAATAGTGAATCTGAAGTTCTCTGAAGAGGACATTTTCAATCTCCCATTAGTATTTTGTATTCTGAATTAATATTCATCATTAATATTCAACTACTTTATTTCACTGAAGAATTTACTTTCTAATCCCCTAAATAAATTTTAAGAAGAGCACAGGAAAAATGGCACTCATACCATCAAATAGGACACGAAATACAGTGTAAGCCACAGTTAGCCAAATGTACTAAACAAGAACATACCCATATATATTTGTATACATTCCTAAATACATAAATACAACCTGATCAGTCTTTATAATGTTACTTATATGTATAACTTTTAAGGGATAACCACTTAATATTGGATAAGCAATTGTTGTGTTCTTCCCTGGGCAAGATTATTTATTTCTCTTACTCTCAGTATTCTTTAGTTGCCTATAGTACTTTGTCTAGGATTGAGGCCCCAGGAACTCCCCCTCCCCATTCACATTAACATGTCTGTTGATATCATCTTTGATCAGCTTATGTTTAGGCAGTCATGGAGACTTCATGGTTGTAGCTTTGGGCTTTCCTAGGAGACACAATATCACAGCAAACTCCCTGATTCTCTGGTTCTTACAATATTTCTACCCCCTCTTCCATAATGATTCCTGAGTTTTATGTGAAGGAGTTGTATTTTAGATGTATTAGTTGGGTCTGGCCTCAGCAATTCTTCATTTTGATAGGTATGGCTTTCTGTAATGGTCTCTGTTGCAAAGAGAAGTTTTCTTGATGAGGGGTAAGGACTATTCTTATCTGTGGGTATAAAGACAGAATGTAGTTAGGAATTATAGTAATTTAGTAAATTGGTAGTTGTAAGTCCTCTTCCAAGATCCATGACTTCATTAGCTCTGGATAGCTGGCTAGATTTCCAGTACCAGACATGACTTCCCTGTTGTTGAATGGGTCTTAAGTACAATTAAATAGCTGTTGCTTAATGCCAAGATATTTGCGCCATGCTGGTCATTGTGATGGTTCATCNGCATGATAGCTAGGAAGGATTGATGGTTACTTTCCTCCTTTGGAAGCTTGAATGGTGTCTTCTGGTACCATGAAAGCCTGTCCTCAGGGAGAAGGCTTTTAGGTCAGTTCCAGCTCATGTATCTGTGTGCCCTGTATCTGAAGTAGTACATAGTGTCTTCAGCAATAGGGACTTACGTTCCTACCCTATGTTTTGGGAGTTTCTTGGACAACCCTTTCCAACAACTCAAAAGAGGGCTGCTCATGCCTGGTGATGGGTTTTGTTAGACGGTGTATGGCTCTTAGAGGGAATATTATCATTCCCACCTCGGAACATTTTACTGATTTAAGTGTATTATAGGNATTTTTTGGTAGATAGTTAATTCTGTGGACTAACAAAGAACAAAAGGGATTTGACCTCAGATGGTAGAACTTTCCAAAGGATTGATATGCTCACCACTGGCAACTGATGTTTCTGTAGCATGCTGAAGTCACTCAACCTTTTTCCAAAAACATAAACAAAATTAACTACCTTTTGTAAGACGAACTTCTAACCAGTCTTATTAATAAACACACAGAACAAGAAATAAGGGTGAAAATCTGACAGAGATCAGAGGAATTAGGAGCAAGCCACCACTAGCCTCACCTCACCAACACTGCCTCCACTTCCAAGGAGCGAAGCAAAGAGAAGAGAGCGACTTTCGGTCTAACCTGGCTTTTTATGCCTATCCATCTGCTAACTCATTTCCTATCCTCACCAAGCTACATCACTTCCTGTCTTGTCTGCATGGACCTTCAGAACTCTAAGGTTGATGCTGGGATTAAGGGCATGTGCCACCACCTCCTACTGCTAGTTCCCCATGTGACCTTGGAGTCACAGAGAACCAAATGGATTAAGGGCGTGTGCTAACTTGCAAGACTATTGTTTTACTACTAGTGGCTGGCAGCCCCGTTTTTCCTCTGATCCTCAGATAAATTTTATTGGGGAACACAGATAAAATATCACCACAACCTTTACTGTGGTTATTTAATCATGCTTGTCCAAATAGAACATCTTATTTGAGTCTGGTTTACACTGGAGAGAAAACTTTTATTAAGGAAGAATTAGTTGAAATTATACTTTAAGAATTTTATCTGATTTAAAGGTAGATTATAGATTTGCTGACTACAATCCCACAGTTTTACCATGTTGTAATTTCTTTCAACCCTAAATTTAAAGTATGTTCCACATAATTTTCCACATAATACCACTTGGTGTCACTCTTAGTCCATATGTAATTGACTGAGTCAAGTCCTATAGTCTGGACAAGTGACAACTTCTTCATTTTACAGAGATGTTTCCTGAAATAACTGAAAATGGATCTACTAAAGTTCAACTAACATTCTTGCTTCTTGTTTTTTCTTCATAAACTTAACAGTGATCAACTTTGGGTTTATTTCAAAAGACAACTTTTCCCAAACAAATAAAAAATTATAATTAAAAATAAAAAGGTTGCTGCATCTAATCTCTTGACACACTGAGTGGAAACAGAAATATCAGAAAGAAACTCTTGGAGAATATTGTCAAGGTTAAATTAATGTGAAATGAATTGGTATGTTTAGAATTGATTTCTTACAACTTGTAAATTGATTATTATTACAAACACAGTTTCATTCTTCAGATGATATTAAAAGTACTTAGATCTATTAAAACAGGTGTGAAAAATAACACATATTAATATTTACAGTGTGAAGACACGGTGTTATTTACATATATTCAGTCTAGTAATTGTTATGATGATTTGTTTCTTTGCTTTTGTTTAATGTTTTACAGATTACTTTTATCTTAGTGACTCTTGAGAGAGGAAAAACGTTAAAGAAGGTTAGGAAACAAAATCTGTAAGTGTCTCCAAGGTTACTAGCCACATCTGGATATTTAACTGCACATCTTCCTAGTCCTCGCCAAGCGAAAGACTACTTCATGGCTTAAAAAATACACTAAAACAAATAATGTCAAAGTGAAAAGAAACGAACGTCTCCAATTCTTGCAGTTCTAAGGATTTCAGCTTTCATTTAGGATGAAGAACCAAGCCGCGTTGCTTCTGACATCTTCAGGCTGGCACAGATCTCTCACCTGATGCCTAGACTTGTGTGGAAAACCACCCAGCGCAGACATCTTCTGGATGCTTCTTGAACTTCAGACTTAACACATAAAGCATAAAGATATTGTCCAGCCCCGAATTAGCTGCATTGCGCCCAGCCTCTGTCTGATTTGCTTCCTTTGAGACCAGTCTCACTAGATAGCGTGGTTTTCACCCAGAGCCTTTCTCAAAGCAGAAGCCTGGTGGGCCGTGTATTCTTCACCTTTCTCTTAATTTCTACATCCATTCACTCCTGCATCCCTGGCTGGTTTTTCTGTAAGTACAAATCTCTCTCATATGTTTCCAATCTTTATCCCCATCATCAGTGACCTATTTCAAGTCTTTAGTATCTCTCTTGGAAAGGGGAAATCATTTCTGAACTTCTTTTGTTTGGTGTTTGAGACTGATTCAGCTCCTAGGCTTCCAGGTTGCTGGGATTATAGGTATGTGTCATTACACCAGGCTCATTTTGAACCTTTTGCAGTAACTTCTCCTTTCTTGTCTTCTGGATAGTTGCCACAACTAGTCACAAAAATCTGATTGTGCCACAAGCTTGCTTAGAATTTTCAGGTAGCTAATAACCAGTCACTAGAGTAAAATGCTCACTCCTGTTACATAAGGACAAACTTCAGTGTGTACTCCAAATTTAACATTACAGAAACTCAGCCACCAGGCAAGTTCCAGGTATGTTGGGTAAACTAATGAAAATAAGTGAGAGTAGAAAATGAGATAGGTAACTAATGAATTACTACATCCATCAATCCCCACATCTGCATTGTCACTTCACCACTGATAATTTCTTCTTTGATTGCTAAAGTTTTTATTGAGTTTACAATTCTTAAAGGTAAGAGTATGAACAGCTTTGGGAATCAGAGGAATGTTGGGGATGGATGAATATGACAAAATATATTTAAAATTTGCAACTAACTTTTTTTTTTAAAAAAAAGCTTAGTGAAAATTAAGCTCTGCTATTAAATGCATGTTTTGTGCTAACCAGCTAATTAGCTGCTTTATGCCAAACTGGAATCTATGTTTAGAGTTTAAGGTATGCTGGAGGATGTTGCTGATGCCCGGTTCTTCATGAGGTGGCTTGGAGCTATGGATGGAAAGAACTCTGCTATGTAATTCTGACTGCCACACATCACTGGATAACCTTGGCTAAGTTATTCTATTCTGGATAACCTTGGCTAAGTGTTATTTTACTCTAGTTTCTCCTAAGCAAAGTTAAAGTAGTAGCATTAACCTACCCCCACAGGCATGTTAATAAGTATATTTTCCCCAAAGTGCAATGTACCAATTTTCATTACTCATAGCACTACAACAGCAGTTAATTGTTCCTGGTTTTCCTTGTTATTTACTGCTCACTCAAGCAAAAGATGTTACTGAAGGGACTGCAGGGTGAAAATTCCAAAATATGCTGATGTACCAAATAAGTTGCCAAGAAAATAGTAATAAAAAAGTGATCAAGGTTGCAGGAGCCTTCTGATTTCCATCCCATCTAATCATTAGAGATTCTATTGCAGATCTTCTGCCAATACTTAAGGACTCAATTTATCATCTCCTTTAACAGTGCCTTGCCTACCAGAGTGCCTGGGCTCTGAACCTACCCACCAGATTTAAAGCAAAACTGATCGTGACTGACAGTATCCATGCTCTCAGTTTTAAGCACAAATGCCTAAATGTGAAGTAAGAGAATAAGCACTCTCACCCTTACTTCATGTGTGCAGCTCTGCCTTCCCAGTCATTTCTGCTGAATGATTAGTGTTAGCTTTAGAGTCATACAAATGTATTATTCCACAATTTATTTCTCCCTCTTTCTCCAGGATATGAAGAGAAAAAGATAGGACAAAGAAAAATTTTAAAAGAATTATCTGTTAAAGTACAGTTTCTTAAAACTTTTCTATTTGTCATCCCTTTAACCCAAGAAATTTTAATGTGACTCCAGGTACATAGGTCCATAAAAATGATGATGTAAAAAGAACATTTACTGAAAATAAATAATAAAATTTATTTTAAAATAGTTAATACACATGATTTTAACATTTATTAATGATGAAAGCAAAATTATATAATAATGAAATAGATGTGCTTATTTAATTTACATAGAGTTAAATTTTGACTGAATATTTAATATTGGGGAATGTAGAGCATTATCAATGCTTTTCAGAGTTCTGCAGTATTTTTATCTAATAATTGGTGAAACTGAAAATACTGTTTTATGTATTTTTATGTTGGCTCACTTTATGTCAACTTGACACAAACAAGTCATCAGATAGGAGGGAGCCTCAGTTGAGAAAATGCCTCCCTAACAAGCCTGTAGTGTGTTTTCCTTATTAGTGATTGATGTGCGAGGGCCCAGCCCGTNATGTTGGTGGTGCCACCCTGGACTGGTTGTCCTAGGTTCTATAAGAAAACAAGCTGAGCAAACCATAAAGAGCAGATCAGGAGGGAAAATCCATCCATGGCCTCTGCTTCAGCTCTTGCCTCCAGGTTCCTGCCCTGTTTGAATTTCTGTCTTGACTTTCATCAGTGATGAACAGTGATGTGCAAGCATAAGCCAAATAAACCCTTTCCTCCCCAAGTTGCTTTTCATCATGGTGTTTCATCACAGCAATAGTACAAATATATATAGTACAGAATGGCAGATATATGTGCATTACATTTCAGAAATGGCTGGGAAATCTCTTCTAATATTAAGCCAATTTTTAGCTAATTCTTTTTAAAAATGAAATTCAAGTCAAGAACTTAAAGAGCAGCATTTAAAATTTTTATGTGATGTGAGTGTGTATGTGTACATGTGTGTAGGCCAGAGGTGGATGTTGGGTATCTTTCCTTTGCTATTCCCAACTTGATTTTTTTGAGACAGGGTCTCTCACTGAACCATGAGCTCACTGATTGGCTAGACTAGCTGGCCAGCAAGATCCAGGGATCCACCTGTCTTCATGCCCCTGATCCTAGGGTTATAGATTTGTTCTAATGTGCCCAGCTTTTTAAGTGAATGCTGGAGACCCAAACTTGGGCATCCTATTTGCGCAACAGGCACTTTAACTCCCCTCTTCTCAAACAACAAGTTATAAATTCTAACACAATCCAGTCCAAATATATACATACTTACATACTGAAGAATGATGGTGGAAAAATATTGTTTTTATTTTCTGCAGTTAAACGATTATGTTTCTATATGAACAGAAAACACTGTAAGTAATAGTACAAACATTGCGATTCATAATATAACAGTCTTAATTCAGAGCCAAGGTGTTTAAAGCAATGTTTGTTGGTGTTATGTGGTGTGACAAAATCTACGGGGCAAAGCGTACATGCTGTGTGTTCAGAACCATGGCTGTAATGAAATTGCACAACCCAACATGAGCAAACATTGCCAGAAGTACCTCTGATTTCTTTTGTGTTTGATTGGGGTAGCTTTTCGCCACTGCATATTCAGAAATATTTTGCTATTGTCAGATTTTTTTCATGACCTCCACNCTGAATTTTGGAACATCATGTGAGGTCATGATCCACAGCTTAAGAAACTGGGCCACAGAACACCAACATCAAAACAGCTGACAAAGGTACAGTTATCCAGCCAAACATTGGTTGATTCTATACATGGGGAAAGAAAAACAAATCAATAATGTAAGGAAAAATGGATGGTGATACTGGGAATTAAATTACCTAGTGTGGCCTTGCTCACACTAGGTAAAAGTCTACCACTGAGCTGGACTATACTCCAAGAGAAATTTCTTTTTGAGATAAGATCATTTCAAATTACCCAGGATGGCTTTGAACTCACTCTGTAACCCAGGGAGCCCTTAAATTTGTGGTATTTCTGCCTTCTCTTTCTTGAGTAGCTGAGATTACAGGCCTGTGCCACCGGTCTGTTGATTTCTTTTCTTTACTTATGATTACCAATTATTATTGAGTTAGTTTGGGGCCAGTAGCCATGCCTCTCTCCAAGTATATGATATGGAATTTCTATTTTGAGTGCAGTTACATCTCTGTAATAAGTGGTCCAACCTTTTGACATTTTACTTATCAGTCTTTTTTGGAATAGCTTGATAATATTTCTTCATCCTTCCTTCATTTGCTGGGAATTGATTGAAAGTTATATGGATCTAGAATATCTACTTCTGGAAGTTGTAGATGGTAGAGATAATATTAACAGTGATTTTTGTGAATAAAGGACAGACACTTAGAAGAGTTTCCTCACAACATTATCAATTGTTGTTGCTCCTTGGAGAAAGGTCAGATTCTNTTGTGTATGTATAAGATCATTTGAGATTTGGTTTCTATGGGCTGGAGAAAGAGGTCAGTGGTTAAAGCACTTGCTGTGTGAGCACTGAAAGCTGAGTTCAGATCCCTAGTACATATTAAAAAAGTACTGGTTGAGTGTGGAAGAGTACAGCTCTAACCTCAGAGTTTGGTGGTAGTGACAGGAGGATTCTTAGAGCTTACTGGCCAGGCAGACTTCCACCACGCTGGAAGTGGTGGTGCATACCTTAAATGACAGCTTTTGGAGGCAGAGGCAGGCTGAATGAATATCACTGTACATATTTATACTTTTTACAAACTTATATTCAAAAGGAAACTCTATAGAACTATTTTACAAACTTCAGCAAACATCTAGAAGAATCTCTTAACAGAACTAATTTACGTTCAAAAGCAAACTCAATAGGACTACTTTAGCAAACATCTAGAAGAGCAAACATCTCTTAACTGAACTATTTACATTTTCTTCCAACAAGAAAGATAGTAATTTCTTTGGACTTCATTTGAAAAGTAGGAATAAGAATACTTCTCTTATGGTACTATTTATGAAATTAAAAGGTCTAGATCAAACACATAGCATAATATGTAAAACATTGCTTGTAAAACATTATTCAATAGATCATTAATCTCAATCATCTATAAGTGATATTCTTTAGATTTTTCTGATATAGCATGTAAAATGTTAGTTTCATACCAAACTCAGGCAGCCAGCAAGCACATTTGGTGACTAAGGGTACAATTTTCCCCTTCTTAATTTTTTTGAAGTTGCTTTGTTAGACTGTCATGAGCTCTTTCAATGATGCCGTGTCTTTGATAGATTCTTTATTAGCCCAATGTTTCTGACAAGTATATTTGTTCACAGAAACTGCTACTGTTCAAAGGAGTCAAGAACATAGATATGTTGTTTTATTTATCATGAAACACATCTTTCATTAGCTCACTCTGAAGAAGAACATTTTCAGGATTTAGTATTTTCACTTCATTGACTAGCTTCTAAACTCCTGGTGCCATTTTACTAGTTGCTGTGATACACTCTGATCATGAGTCATATAGCTCAGATTGTAGTTGTAACTTTTCAATATTCAGTCTATACCATCACACTGCTACAAACTATGTTTCCCAAGCTGCCTTTTGGGTCTGGGAGAAGACTCAGCTGTGGGCAACTGTAGGCTGCTGCTTTGCTATGGAAGGTTTTTCACCATCCCTAAGATTGTATTAGGACACTTCCATTACTGTTTAACAGATGTACCTTCCTAATCAGACTTTTAAGAGTTTTTCAGAGAGATTATGTTTTTCCCAATAAATCTTCTTCTTGTCCCTGCTTTTCCCTTCCCCCAAGATCCAGAATGTAGTGCCCGCACTACAAGTTATCCTCCAAATTTTGAGCGAGGGGCTGAGGATTGAAGAGAGACAAGACAGCAGGTCATCCGTCTCAAGAGAATGCCATTTATTCTTGGGAGAGGGTTGGATATATATAGGGCAGCAACACAGGCTCATAGCAGAATGGAAAATCCCCAGTGGTCGAAAGTGCATGTTATCTGGCCTCAGCTTGTTTACTCAAACAGCTCCAGTACAGGGGAAGAAGAACTTGCAATTAACTAGCTCAAGAGGAAGGAGTCAAGAACAAAAACATCCTGTGCGAGGCAAGCAGGTCAACAGTTCAAACCAGATTGAGGGCCCAGAGCCCAACACGAGAGTCCCCGATGCCTTGGCCATGGCTCAGTTCCTCTGCTAACTGCTTTCTGTTCTGGGGGTAGGGGCTTGATTCCCTGTTTCTGCCTCATTTGTATGGCCAAATTCTGTCTACTGGCTTGAAGGGGAGACTGGATTATCAATGAGGGTTTGCTATATTCTGAGAGGTTTCTTGTGCTAAGGTAGTTATGGGCAATCTTTCTGTTCCTTCCAGGTGAGTCTAATTTTGTCCTTACAGAAAGAAAAGGGATCTGAGAANGAAAGACCTGAAAAGCTTTCAGTTTTTTTAGAGAGAAATTACTAAGTTTTTAACCCCTTCAGTTCCTCTCTTGTCTCATCCCAAGACTTCTGTTCCCTTAAATCAGCTTCATGATCAAATGGAAATTGACTTTGATTGTACATTGTTGTAATAGTGTCTGATGGTAGAGTGGAGGATTTTGTTTCATCCACATTTGCCTCAGGAAAAATTCTCCCTTGCATCTCAGGCCTTGAATCTAAGCTGTCTACAGGCCAAAAGCTTCCACAGGAATCTTTTCCTGCCCATTTTCTTTTACGGTATTTTTTCATTACTCTAATTCTTCCTCAGGAGTCTGCATTCATGTTCCATAGTTTGGAGAATCAAGGACATAGCTCCTCTGTCTAGTGGCTTTTCTTATCCTAAGTTTTTTTATTACACTATATTCCTATATTCTACCTTATATTTTTCCTTTATTTTTATAGATAGAAACTAAGAGAGAGAGAAAAAGAAAGAAATGTAGATAGAGAGAGATATTTGTTGCAGTCTTGCTTTTCACTTCGGCATTTATTTCAGCCACTTTACTTTCACTACTGAGAATAAAATACCATCACCTTTATTTTTAGTTCATTATTGGGCATGCCCCCTTACATCTGAGATGTCCCCAACTCTCCTTTTACCAAGTCCCTGGCCCCTGTTCCTGGAGCCATCTGTAGAGGAACTAGCCCCCACTTTTTCCCCAGGGTACTCTTGAGGAGAGAATGATACGAGATATTAGGTAGAAAGATAGTGTAGACCGTTCCAATCACCCGCACTTGCCTGTGCTAGGCGGAGGTAGTTTGGTCTACCCCTTGGCATTCCTATAGATGATACAAGAGGGGCCAATGGATATTGATCCAGGCCCTCCCGAGGCTATCCTGTGTTTCTATCTGTTTCTCTCCCCTCTATCAAGTAATCCTCTATTGCAGCCCTGCTGAGTAGGGCAAGCTCAGATCTCACTAGGAAACTTTTTTGGGCCTCCATGCTGTTTTGAAAGTAAGATGAAAACTAATAGCCATCTTGAACATGAAATTGACCTCTGAAAATGCAGTTTAATAATATACAGCATGGAATTGTCTTAATGCCCTGTCTTTAAATTTTCTTCCCAAGAATTTAACATAAACCACTGTCTATCTCAAACAACACAAGGGGGTTTCACCACAACCTGACTTCCCTATGGCCAGATCTATATGTGTGCATACCAGTCTGGCATCAGAGTGAAGACAAGGCACCTCTCCATGGGCCCTGGGCATCTCTCTTGCAAATAATTTATTAGGATTGCAACTGGCTCAGAACATCCCTCTTCTACTGATCACTGCCTTTTATCCACTCATTTATCTTCATTAACAATTTTGTTTCCTTTCAAACACTTGTCTCCAATTTTTCCATTTAAGGCTATGTTTTCCCCTGGCTTTGAGGTTTTCAGATAGACTCTTTTTCTACCTACACTAATACTAACCACAATTCCCAGTGCAATGAAAGCTTAAATCCTAAAATTACTCTCACTGTTGAGACATAATCAAGGGTTGCAAGCTTGGTCTTGACATCAATCAGAGGGCATGGACAAATGGCAATTACCCTTGTGGTCCATTACTGTGATCCTTCATCAGAAACTCATTTTATATGAGGATAATTAACAGTCTTCCCTTGCCAAAAATTAGGTTCAATTTACACAGCTCAGCTTCTAAACAAGTGAGTTAAAAGTGATCAGCATATAAAATGTTTAAGTGTCCACACTTTTAAATTATATATATATATATATATATATATATATATATATATATTCTATAGTCACAGTGCAAAATGAATTTTTCATTCTTTTTTTACATCTGATGATGAGGCAAAAATAATATTGATTTGTTATATGTGCCTTATTTTTAAAATTGTGTTGATGATTATTGTGGTTCTGTTGTCACTTTTGGTCATGTACTGAGTGTCTAACCTTATGATTTTAATGATTAGTATGAATAGAGGGGAAATNACCATCTGATAATATCTGAATAAATTTTTTCCAAACTTCTTCTGAATATGTGTACCATGCTGCAGATATCCAATCTGCTATAATGGTTCTGAAAAATAATGCCTAGTTAATTGAGTTTCTTGACTAATTTCTTTAATTGCCTATGGCATTTGTCATTTAGAACTATTTTTAATATATGATCATATTTCCCGAACATTTTCTCACTTATTCATTGTAAATAGCAATTCTTATAAAATCTTCATTAGTTCCTAATTGTTCCAATTTATCTTCTTCATTATACCTGCAAAGGACCAATTTTAAAATGAGTTCAATTTCTTTGCTACTTTAGAGTTGTTATTGTATCTTATCTATTTGTTTATTACAAGATTTAGATTATTTTAGTATACTTTGCTTTTAGTTTGGTGAACAGCTAAAATATCCTTTATGTTCATTTAGCATAATCCATACTAACTAAATTTTAGGCATTTTGAGAATGGAAATTTTCCTTCTTTCCTCTTTAGAAGTGTTCTGCATTAAGGACTCATCCACAGGTTGTTAAGCACAGACTGCATTGACCAAGTTTCTCTGCTGAAGCTTGTGACCCAATAAGCTTTTCTGATAAAGGTATCTTACCACCATGGACATGCATATAAAACCCTCAGCACTCCACTCAAAGAAAATCCTATCGTAACTCACAGTATTTCAGATCTTTAAAAAGTCAATTGGGTTTCCACTAGTTTGACAGGGCATTTTAGTACATTTTCCATTTAAGTTCTCCATGTCCCTTGCTCATACAATTTTTCCTCCCTCACAACTGGACTCCTGGGGCTCGGGTTGACACCCAGTTGTGGATCTCTGAATCTGTTTCCATA
>LZPO01055327.1:113652-125952 GCA_001675575.1 Neotoma lepida
CATGGGAGACCTTGTGTGGGAGGAGGTGGGATTGGGGGTGGGTGGGTTGAGGGGCAAGGCTGGGGGGTGGGAATAGGGAGGAGGGAGCAGGGAGGAGAGGGGGTTCTGTGGTTGGTATGTAAAATAAGAAAATTTTTAATTAAAAAAATAAAATAAAAAAAGGTTTAAAAAAGTCAATTGGGCAGTATTGATCTTGATAGAAAATTTTTGGTGTTTTTCACTTTAGACTGTTTTCTTCTGCAATTTTTTGTCTGTAATTTTCAATTTTTTTACACATAAAATCGTACACACTTTGAGTACCATATGGTAGTTCAATACTTGTAAACATTGTGTAATGTTCAAATCAGGGGGCAGATATCTATCCTCTTTAACATTTATCACTTTTTTTGTACCAAAGACATTCAAAATCCTTTCTTCTAGTTTTTTAAAATACATATTTACTATCTGCAGCTGTTCTATTGTGCAATAGTACATTATAGCATACTTCTGCTTGCATTTCTTCATTTTAATATCTGTATCCACATAAAGTCTAACATGATTCTTGTAAAATTGCTTATATGTTCTCTTCTCACATCACCTTTGCACTGTAGCAAGAAGAGGCAGAATACTCTTGATTTTCACATATGATAGATGGTCTCCAAGGAACCTTTTGAATCCTAGTGCCCCAATAAGACATCAGAGTATCTTTGCAATTGCATCAGAAATGACCTGTAAATGCTAGCTTTGCCAGTAGGATAAGAAGCTCAAGGTCACTCTTGTCAAATTAATGAGATCTTCCAGAAATAAGAAGTAGAAAGATAGCTGGAGACAAGGCTCAGTGGTACAGAGTCTACATTCCATGAGGGAAAAACTGGACTCACATCCCAATATAGGGGTGTGGGTGGGGCAAGAAATACTATAAGAATCAAATAGAGGGTTCTTGCTGTTTAGTGATTTTGCTCTCGTTCCTTACACAATTTGTGGCCACCTTAAATTTCCAGTCTCAAGCCTGCCTGACTGCTATGAAATACAGGATCAAACATTTGGGCATCCCAGTTATAAGAGCTTTTTGCTGTAAGTCAAATGCAGATTTCCTCGTGTGTGTGTGTGTGTGTGTGTGTGTGTGTGTGTGTGTGTGTGCTTGTGCTGGCTCATGTAGTCCTCAATCTGAGCTGTTCCCTGTTCACCTTCTTCCCCTCTGCCTCCCTCCCTTTCCAAGCCCACAGCCAGCTGGTGGGCTGAGAGTCCACCCAGTGCTTCCATCTGGCAAGCAGATTCTGCTTCCCTCACAGCTTCTTTTGTAATTGACAGTTTCCCTAAAAACAACCCAAAAAGCCTCGAACTGCACACAAAATAATCAAATAAATAAAGCAATTAATGCTTTCCTGCAGGCCTAACAGGCAAGACCAGTGTTTCTTCCCATACACTGGAGCTTCATGTGGTCCTTGAAGGCACAAGATCCCCTCAGACCTGTAGGCCCTGTTTCCTCCTCAGTCATTTCCCTCATCAGAAGCCACACACAGTCAGTGCCCAAGTTGGCCATGTCTCCCTTCTTCCCTTGATGTCATTTGCACCTCAGACCCATTAGCCAACTCCTCCTGAACACATGTAGTTACAGGGTCTCCCACAGCCCAGGTAGATGCTCACATTGGAAGTGTAATTTTTTTTCTTTTTTCACATTTTCTTCTCCTCTTCCTCTTCTTTCTCCTTCTTCTCCTCACCCCCCATCGTGTGTGTGTGTGTGTGTGTGTGTGTGTGTGTGTGTGTGTGTGGTGTGTAGATATGCATGCTAGGTACTGTGCGTATGAAAGTCATAGGGCAACTTTGTGGAGTTGATTCACTCCTTGAACCATTATGTGGGTTCCAAGTTTGAACTCAGATCTCCAGGCTTGCTCTCCAAGCACATTAACTGGATGAGCCATCCCTTGGTCTGCATGAAGGTGTCATTTTCTCTATCCATCCCTGGTGTCAGCTCTTGCCCTTCTCTCCTTTCTCTGAAGCAGGTGTGAATTTCAGAGTACTGGCAGTCCCCTTCACTGATTTTCTGCTGAGAAGATTTCTTACCTTAATTCCTCATGTCTGTGCCCAGCCCTGCAGCGTCTGCTATTGACACTCCTCTTCCTTTTTAGCACAGTGCAGCTCCCTGATCTCTGATGCTCTGCTATCCCCTGACAGGGGATACTGCCCAGCTTCCCATTCTTAATTTCCTCCTTAAATTTGGAGCCAGGAATTCTGGGTAATGCTTTATATCAGAGAAGTTTATACTGGGAGCTCAAAGGTCCTCCTTTGTGGAGGAGGGTCTCCCACTCCCATTCTTGGTCCCAGGGGTGTAGGATTGACCATTGTTCTGACCAAGGTTATTCATCCCAGGTCTCAGTGCTTTAATTCTCACTGCTTCTTATTCAGCATCCTGGTAGGACCAGTCTTTCACAAAAACCAGGAAGGGCTGCTATGCAGTCTGTGAAACTCTGAATGGCTCTTTTCCAGTAAATAGCCAACCTGGAATGACAGACAGGGATAATTTCTGAGGGCTACTAATACCTTAGAGAGGTTGGGAGAGGTGTTATTTCCACAAATACCACAGAGCAGAAAATGGGTTAAGTACTCCTTTATGTACATGCTAGAAGTTAACGATGTCCTAAAGCAAAGAAGCATTCTTGTTGATGAAGAGTAAGGGAGCAGTAGATGCAGGGGTTAAGTCTGCTAGGGCTGGAGTCAAGGACAGATTCTTCATGGACCATCTATATGGGGGTGAGGAGATGAACCCAAGTGCTTGCTGCACCAGTATTATGATCTGAGTTTGAATCCTTGGAACCCATGTTAAAAAACCTGAGTGGAGAGAGGAGGATTGCTGGGGCTTGCTGCATTGCCTATGTTATGCCCAGATTGGGACCCCCAAAAAGATCACCGGAGACCGAGAATTTCCAGAATGCAACAGCAAGGTTTATTTTTAATGCGCAGTTACAAGCCGGCTCGGAATTCCCCATCAGCTGCACCGCGTCGCAAGGCAGGGAGAATTGCTCTTTCTTTGTGAGCCTAGCTTTTAAAGGCAAAACCCCAAAATTTTTCAAAGGGGAGGGGGTTAGTATTGGTTCATTTTTGACTAGCTTACTCTTAGGAATTTCTACAGTTCCTGAGTTATCTGATCCTTTATTTGATCGGCTTATCTCTGCTTACTCTTAGGAATTTCCAGTTCCTGAGTTATCCCATCCTTCAGGTTGACCTGTTTGTCCTATCAGCTATCTCCGGTGCTGGGACATTTAGTGGTTAATCAGTTGCTTTCAGATAGCCCTCTGGAGAATTCTGACTTTGTGACTTTGTACTATTTCAATTCCCAGAGTATCTGTCAGCATTTCTAGGAAGCTCGGAACTCAGGCCTATTCCTTTTAGTTCNAGAAGAGGCTGTTAGTTTAATAATATTTTTGAGTGAGGGTCTTATTTTTGAGTGAGGGTCCTTCACACATCTGTAATTCCAACATGAGAGAAGCAACAGGGTCCTTCAGCCTAGTGCTGGACTCATTTGAAAGACCCTGTCTCAAGGGAATAGGGCTGAGAATGACAGAGCAGGACACTTGAAGTCCTATTTGGATTCCAGGCATAGATATATGCCCCCTTCCATGTATATCTGCTACACACATACCCAATACAGGTATATCTAACATACACACTACACACAGTACACACACACACACACACACACACACATTATATGTATTACCTTGTAAAATATACAGTTCAAAGAAAAAGTTGTGAGGATGTGTGACTGTCTGTTGGAGGCTACTGAGAAGGAGTTCTATTATCAGCCTCTTTAAGCCTTCCTCCACCAACATACATAGGACTATATTCCTAGAGAGTCCACTGTCATCAGTTGCCAGTGACAGAGATAAGAACTGAGTCTGTGAGTTTGGTATGACTGCTCTCATCTTATGGAAAATTTAGCTCTAGCACAATCTTTGGCTCATAGTCAAATTCATTCCAGTCTAGTTAGGACAGGCTGGCATGCCTCAGGTAATAGCTGTGTGTCTATAAGCCAAATGTATTAAGATTCTAGAACTTTCTGGAACTGGAAGCCCATAGTTATGTTGGGATAGTGACAACATTTGAGTATCTCCCTGAGTGTTAAATACCATTCTTCCCATCCTGCAGCTGGAGAAATGATCCCCAGGCCCTATAGCATAGTGAACACTTTAATTACTGTAGTACCTGAGATTGCCAGCAACACATAAAGAGGAATAAAACCCATAACCAAAGAGTGTGCTGATGGGAATGTCTTTCTAAATATGTGTTGCTCTGATTGGTTGATAAATAAAGCTGTTTGGCCAATGGTGAGGCAGAATAAGGTTAGGCGGGACATTCGAACTAAGGAGAGAGGAAAAGAAAGTAGAGCTGGGAGGACACCATTCTGCCGGCTAGAAAACAGCATGTAACGGCACACAGGTAAAGCCATGGAATATGTGGCATCATAGATTTATAAAAATGGGTTAATTTAAGTTTTAAGAGCTAGCTAGTGAGAAGCCTGCCATAGCCATAGTTTAAAAATAATATAAGCCTCTGTGTGTTTACTTGGGTCTGAGAAGCCACAGGAGCTTGATGGGACCCAACAAACTTTCACCTACAGTGTGCAAGCCCCTAACATTGGACATGGTTTCTCTTTCCTTTTCTTAGAGGGATGTGAGATGTAACTGACCATTTGGCTATGAATTGACCTAAAGAAAGTGTTTATTTAGTAGTGAGAAAATCAAGTCAATCTCATGCAGACGGAACTGGGGCTCCAAACAAATAATCTAAGTGGTAGAAAAGTTGATACTTCATTGCATTGTTCAAAAACATATCTGTGAAAAAAATCATCAAAATACGGTTGGTCTTGACATTTTTCTTCCTGGGTGATATTTATTAAAGAAGTCAAATTATATTATAAAGTAACAAATGAGATTAATATTTTAATACTCTCTCACATACACACATTCTGTCCCTATCTCTCCTGTGACTTTGACTTCTATTGGGCAATCTTCATTCTAGATCTTACCTGGTGGCCCCCAACAGTTCTAGGCTCTTTTGTTGCCAAAGAAAAATCTGCAGATATCACAATTCTTTTCCAATATTCCCAGAAAAAGCAGTTAATTATGCAATCCATAATTGACTCACACACATCTCCTGTCACACATCATTGATAATAGATGTCTCTGCTCCATGAGTTGGCCTTGATGTACATATTAGCACTGATAATTAGGACTGAGGGAAATTTGGTTTCTCCTAGAACATTAACAATATTGTAGGGAAAAGCAGAAGAAATGAATATGGAGAACTGCCCTTCCACCCTCAATAGAAAGAAAAAGAATGCTTAAAACAATTTAGTAGAAAATAATAAAATTCCCCTCAACTATAAAGTATTATGTTAACATAATAAATAAACCATTATGGTTAATTTTCAGTATGAGATGTGTTTAGAGCTCATCAAAGAATCACAGATAAGCAAGGGGAACTAGTTCCCTGTATTCCTTAGCTGGCAGCCAGTCCTGATTGTTCTGAGTGCCCTCAGTTTGTCTTAAGCTTACAAAGTTACAGGCAGTTTATGGACTGAGCCTACTTAGGAAAACAGAAAATCTCAAGTTCCAAGATACACAGTAGATAAGTCNTTACATCCTAAGCCAATATGGTGGTAAATCTGGGGGCAATACTACACACTGGGAAGATTGTGCATTCTGGAGAACTCTACCAATAAGAACTAAACAGAGTAGAGAGGGGCGATCAGGGGTACAAAACCCACTGCTTTGCTGCAAACCTATACAGCCTCCATTTTTTTGTCTTTTTTCTCCAGTAACGTCCAGTTTTGCAGGGCTGTAAAATAAACTACTTCACTGTCAATACTCCGAGTATTCAGAACTCNTATTGTGAAGTGGGGATTATTATTTCCACCTCGGCAAGAAACCACTTTTACCACCTACAATTATGAAAGAAGTCTATTATACAATCAGAGATGTGAAATAATAACATTAAGTAGATTTTAAAGCATTAGTCTTTTGGGTTATTTCAATTGCGTAACATTTCAGTGAAGCACAGTGCAAAATGAATCACACATGCTGTTTGACATATGTGCTCCCTAACACAACACAACTTCACAAAGTTGGCTGTGCAAGAGCATAGCATGACTGGATTTGGTCAGATAATGGGGTTCAAGTTATACTTCACCCACTTAGTTATGGAATGTGCCCAGGCAGGTGACATAGCCTTCCAAACTTTAGGTCCTTACGTATAAAGGAAAGAAGCTATACCTATAGCCAAGTTCTGTTGATAATCACAGATATCAAATAACTTGAGGCTAAGGTCGAGATGTTGCTTCCCTCTTTTGTTTCCTATTATTTCTTTTTTATTTCTATTATGTTTTTTCTTAATTACCAGGCTATGTTCTATTTTTCCTTTCCTGTGATTGAGGTATCAGCTTGAAGAGGTCCATCATTCTTCATATGACATGTTGCCTACCCCCTTGACATGTTCCTAGTGATAAACAGCAGTAGTCCCTTATTTACTGCCTGTTTCTATCTGAGGCATTTTTGGTTTGTATTCACAAATACTTAAAACTAGAGTATTAAATGTTTCCATTGAAAATTAAAGTTCCCATTTATGGTTAACATCAGCATTAAAGTCTCCAAAATTCAGTCTTTTGAGTAGATTTTACAACTTGTTGACATTTGACATTTGTGTTGACATTTGTGTCAGAGAGGACACAAAACATAGTCTTGTAAGAGCAGTAAATGGAATCTTGGAAAGGCAAAGAGATTTGTCTCTTATGGGACACCTTTTAAGAGTTAGGGCTGAGATCAGAATCTTAACTATTTTCTTAATTAAAATATAATTACATCATTTTCTCCCTTCCCTTTCTTCTTTCCTACACCTTCCTTGTACACTCTCTTTGCTCCCTCACTAATTCATGGCTTCTCCTACTTGGTTACATATATATTACACATAAGTGCATATATGTATATATATCATATACTTATATAATATATATAAAATGGATAATAAATTAGGGGCTCATCCTCAGGGAAGATCTTCCACTCTAAGTAGACCTTATTTGCCTATAGTCCTTTGTCTTGTGATGGAAGTCCAGGAAATTTCTGCCTTCCACATTAGCCTATCTATTGATGTTGTTATTATTCAGGTACTATTTAAGAAGCCATATTGTTCAAGTATCATTAGTATTCCCTGTCATTTCTATTAAAAACAATCACAGAGTAGACATCCTGGTCTTCTGACTCTCATAATCATTTTTGCCCAATCTTTCGTGATGTTTTCTGAGCCTTGGGTGTAAGAGTTGTTTTGTAGATGAATTCATTGTGTTTGAATAGTCCATGATTAGTTGTGAAAGCATTCTTCCTGAAGACTAGCTTTCATAGTGTCAGAAGGTAATACACACACATATATATATACACATAGCCAAAGGAGGGAGGCAGCCAATGGTCCTACCCAACTGTGACACCTATGAATGAAAACAACGATTAGCAGGGCAAGATATCCCTACAGTGAAACAATGGCACCCATGTCTTGGCCACAAGTTGCAATGGTTTAATTGGACTCAACAGTAGGGGAATCATGCCTGATACTGAAAACCTAATCAACTCCCCACGGTTAATGAGGTCATGAATCTTAGAGGCGAACCTTCTACCATCACTTTACTAAGTCAGCATAATTCCTAACTGCATTCTAAATATTTATCCTTATAACTACAGATAAGTGTCCCTTATCCTTCATCAAAAGAGCTTCTCTTTTGATAGATGGAGACCATTACAGAAAACCACAACTGTCAAAATACAGAGAAAAACTGAGAAACTGAGAAGTCTTGGTGGAGATCTAGGTACTTATTCCATGATCTTAGTGATAGGGACTCTCTGGAAGTCCCTGTTTTCCATTTGGCGTCATTCTAGGTCTAAGTGTGTATTAAGGTAAGAAGAACCTATGTCTCCTTGGAGTTGGGTTCCATTAGTGAGCTGGTAGCTAGCGGAAAGATTTGCTCCATTAGCTCTGTTTTTCTTTCCCTATTTCTTCTCCTTTTCAGTCAAATATCAGGTAAATTAATGGAAAGTAGATGAAAAGGAGGCTCACCTGCAATGGGTCTTTTTTTCATGGTTTCTGATAGGCTTAATAGAGGTATCCTAGGTTTTCTGAGATGAGTTACAATTCTTCCATTTTCCTGCAAACACTGTTTTGTCCTTTGTTAAATACTAAGAATTATGTATAATTGATATGCTTAAAATACACTAATTATGGGCCTGAAAACACATTAAAAGTCATAAATGAATTCAGTACTGTCAGTGTAGTGTTGATGTGTTAACAGAATGCATATTCTTTAAAACACATAAGACAAATTCACTCACTAAATTTTCAAATGTGCAATCTTGTAGAAAATAGTCTTTTGGTCTAAACTTACATCTCTTTTTCCATCTTGACTTACTGTCTTCCACTTCTGTGGGAAGGGAGAAGGGAAAACAGAATAATTACTTCTAGCTAGCACTGCTATTTGGACGGGGTGGGGTGGGGGATGGGGGTGGGGGTGTAATTGTGTGTTGGTGTACCACCAGGTAGTTCTGATTTTTTATTCTGTTTCACCATTATACATGGATGGGCAAGAAAATTAAAGAAGACTAACATTATAAAAATGCTAAAATGAAAAAACCAAAACCAAATAACCCTGAACCAAGTGTAGTGGGGAGGAGCAAGACTATGAAGTGAAATGCAGTACCTAGCCCATCNGCCCCGGAGGCCAACAGCTGGCTTTGATGGTCCCAGCTCTGTTTGCTCTGCCCCAGGCAGAGAATGAGGAAAGCTTTTGAAAACTTGTCTTCATACATAGCACATCTGCCTGCCTGAGGGGCCCCGTCCTGGGGAAGCAGTTCTGACAGGTTCTTCTTATGCTTCTCACTAATGGAAGGGGATGCATTATTGCCTCAGGAGGAGTCCTGTCGTGGAGGCTTGTACCCCCTGTGATAAAGCCTTGATGGGAGCAGTTTTTGACTGTTCATTCAATCCTGAGATGCAATCAGGACAAGCATCTTTCATGTGCAGGTGACTGGTGGGAGCGGATGGGCCACAGAGAAATGAAGATTTACATTTCATGTGGCTGCCCTTAGCAATTATATGTGAAGGGACCCCAGAGGAAGGACAAATTGGTGCTTACATCACTCCCACACAACACAGGCTTAGAAGAATGAGCTGTGTACAAGCAAAGACCTTAACTGCTAGCTTCTGTTCAAACCTGTGGGAAAAGCCTGAACTTGGGAACTCTGCTGACTACTGGGTACAGAGCAGACCTGGAGACCAGGTACCCAAAGGCTGACTTGCTCTGTGACTGTGACCATCTGTCAGACCTGTACTCTCACGTCTGGCATCAGCTTCCAAAATATGTGATAAGTTTTGATCAGACTATTGCTCAAATCCCTTCATTTGTCCTCAGTGCTCTCCTTGGCAGTAGTCATTTACTGGGTTCCTTCTCATATATATACATGATCCTGTTTTATTCTCATTTAAACTTCACAAGGTTTGTATCATTTTGACCATTTCACAGTTAATTCATACCTAGATTACTTATTCATCCCCTTCAGCCAACTACTTCTGTCAATGAGCATCCAGTTTCCAATAAATCCAAACTAACCTGCCACAGAGCAAAGTCCCCACACTAGCCCTCAGGCCTGTACCCCACCTCCTGCTGCTCTAACCCCCAGGCAGTCCTGGTCACACACCCTCCTCTACCACTATCTGTCCTTTTAAAACTGACAAGGCTTTTCCCACTGTTTTTGCTGTTCTCTGCTCCCCTCCCTGACCCCTGAGAGTTGACAGTCTGGAAGTTTGAATCCCCATTCTACCTTTCTCTCCACCCATGGAGTGTTCTATTTCCATGGTTTCACCGTGGCCTCACTTAAAGAAACTAGAAGATACACTGTTAGCACTCCAAGACTTAAAATACTACTCTTTCACTTCCCATTTCTCCTGCTCATCAGCACTAGAGGATTTGGGGTTGAATCCAGGCCCTAGCCTGTGCTAGCCAAGTGCTCTACAGTGACTTCAACTTTGTTCTGAGACAATGTCTTGCTGTGCTCTAAGTGCTGGACTTGAGCTTTTGATTCTCCTGCCTTAACTACCCAAGTAGTTGGGGTTACAGGTGCAAACCATAGTGCCTGCCTCTTTCAGTTTTCTTGATTAAACAAGGATTAGGATCCTATGAAAAAACCTATCACTTTGCTGTTGCTATGCTGAGCAATTTCAATTGGGTTCTAGTTATATGTTATTAGAATTTATTACTGTAAACACTTAGGACTTTGCTGTAAAATGAAATATGGCATAGACAAGGTTTGCTAATCAATAACAAATAATCTTCTGAGGGACATATTTATTCACAGAAATCTCTTGGAATACAACCAGAATTTGTGGGAGGAAGCCAGGCATGTCAGCCCAGGAATACAAACAGCTTTCTAATTTATGCTTCTCAAAGATGAATAAATGGTCTCAGAAGACAGAATCTTCCATCACAGTCTTCAGGTGGCACAGGAAATATCTGTTGTTGATTGTGGTTCTCCCAAAGGCCTTTAAAAACCTCTCAGTGTTAACAGTCTGTATTTAGAGGTTCTCTGAATCTGCTAAATTTTGATAGATGCTATCCCGGAGCCAAATAATATGATGCATTTTTATCTTTTTACTCATTTACTTCACTTTTCTATGTGAACCTGGCCTTGGTCTAAGCACCAGGGATGTAAGAAAAGCGAGATACATTCTTCTAAATGAGCTTATGGCCTTAACAGGGGAGAAATAAACGTAGATAAGAGATGCAATGAAATACGGCTTCCACTATATTAGAGGACAGCATAAGGTATACTGGATTGCATGAAGGGTAGACAACCAGTGTTTCACGTTTTAGGTTTAATAGTTTATTTTTCTTTGTTGTCTTGGTCTAATCTCTTGGTTTTGAGAGTTATGATTAGGGGCCTGATGGTGTAATTCAGTGATAAAGTGATTGAATGGCATGAGCACGGCCCTGATTTCAATCATCAGCACCAGTAAATAAACAAAACAAATACAAAAATAAAATTAAACATTTTCTTTGTTTTGGTTTTGGATTTTTTTCCTCTGAAAATTCCAATCAAAGGGAAATGATACTCCTCAACAGCATGAAGATAGAAACTGTTCTGTTGGATGCTGGCTCTGCAGTAATATTATATTGATAGAACTTTGTAGCATATTAATGTAGTTAGTGGTTAGTGAATGAAAAAAAGAAATAAAAGGGAAGACATGAGTGCTCCTAAGTATGATTGGAGGAGGTTTAGTGTAAATAAAAGGGAAAGCACAGCTAGAAGCATCTGGAAGTGTCTAGAGTAAACATAATCCTGAGCCAAGCGTTGTGAGAAGAGAATACAGGGGCAAGGGGTTAGCCAGGAGGCCAGGAGACCATGAAATCAAGAGGCCCAAAGGGAAAAAGAATAAAAAGGGACCAACATAGCCAAAATGTCTAGATTATATAGGGAAGTGCACCTGGAGGAAGGGCAGCCCAGCCTTGCGCTGGAGAGTTCAAGTCAGGAGGTAGAGTAAACCAGCAAGGAGGACCCTATAATAAGTAGGAACTGAAGGATGCTGGGAGAACTTGACAGCCAGGTCCACTCTGGATATGTTAATAGGCACCTCAGTCAGCCTGTTTGTCCAAGGAGTTTGAGTCCTAACTGTTGGAATTTTGAGAAAGACTGAGACAGAAGAAAGACTAGAAGATAACCAATGAATAGAAAGAACAGCTGGTCAGCCCCTGCACATAGGTAACATTGGGTGTCCACAGATAAAAACCAATCATGTACTGGCTGTAAAATGATACAGCTTTGGAGATGAAAATTAAATTCTCAAATCACTATTCTCAGTGTAATGGAATTTTTGAAAAGGATCTGGAATGAACCATCATCACATAATCTGAATAAGTTACTATCATGACCTTCCAATGTAATTAGAGAGGAGACTTCACAGGTTAAATTCTAATTTTGTATCACATAAAATTTAGGCAATACTTTTACTTTTTTTAATATGCTAACAATGTTCTGTAAGAGAGACTCATTTTTGTTTAGTTAGTATCTGTATTAGCCCCTGAACAATAGCATAGTCCTGTGAAGCTATAGTAGCCCAACTATCTTCTCTTCTGTGAGTATTCTAGATCAGACCCACACCTACTGCCCTATGAATATATCAGTTATTTACATATGTCTGAGGTTTTTTTTTTTTTTAACTGTGAGCTAAGTTTATACTTATTCTCCTTTTAAAAAGATTATTTATTTTTTTATATATGTGCATATATGT
>LZPO01055328.1:62094-73221 GCA_001675575.1 Neotoma lepida
CAGGGAAATGGAGGAGGAGTGGATCTGTTTTTATCTTTTTGGCTACCCATTCTCCAAGCTGCACACCAAGGTTATTAAGTAGGTCAGCACAGTGTTAAATAAAGCATGGCTCCCCATAGGTCAGCACAATACAAGGCAGGAGGGAATGAGGGNTTGAATTCAGATGCANTTGGCATCCACTCTTCNGGTGTCTTTGCNATGCAAACATAATCTTTAAAGCAGTGGTTCTCAACCTTTCCAATGCTGTGACATTTCCTCATGTCTTGGAGATCCACAACNATAAAATTATTTTGTTGCTACNTCCTAACTGTAATTTTCCTAGTGCTATGAATCGTAATGTAATTATCTGATAGGCAGGATATCTGATATGTGATCTCCAAAGGGGTTGTGAACCACAGGTTGAGAAACACTGCTTTAAGAGCTGGTTCTAAAAATGACAAGTAAATGTGCCAGCACTCTTTCCTTTTTTCCCTCTCATACATTACATCCTGACTGCATTTTCCCCTCCCTCCACTCCTTCTGCCCCGCACCTCCCCTCTGCCACGTGTGTCAATGGTTCAGAGTTGGACTTGGGGATGTTTTATTTATATGAATATCCCCATTACGGATGCTGTNCCCTTTCCCCCAAGGGAATTGAAATAAGAACATTGAACTGTCAGCAGACAGTTCACAATTCTTCCCCTAAGCAGAAGGACTCTGTGGTGGTGTGANTGAGAATGTCCCCCACAGTCTCAGGCATTTGAGCACCTGGTCCCCAGGTGGTGGTNATGTTTGGGTAGGTTCAGGTGNTACAGCTTTACTGGAGGAAGTCACTGAGGGCAGATGTNGAGATTTAAAAAGCCTCTGCCACTTCTGGTTTGTCCTTTCTGCTTCACGCTTGCAGNTGAAGACATGAGCTCTCAGCTGCTTGTACCAGCCACCATGCCTGCCTCATGTTGCTGCATTTCACTTGTGTGATGTACTCCAACCTAGAATTGAAAGTCTCAAAATTCTTTGCCTTGGTCAAGGTTTTTATCACAGCAACAGAAAAGTACTTAATACAGAATCCTTGCATCTCCAGAGTTTACTCTCTCTCACAGCTATCGTGCACCAGAAAAAATAAGTGAAGTCTTTATTGAAGGACTAGGGTGCAAATTTCTCTATGAAATCTTTGCCTTTCTTCCAGAACCCCATGCATGCTCTCACTGGAACTCAACAGAGGACACTAGCATGCAGCTGCCATGTCTTGTGGCTTCTTACCCATGCCTGTGTTCATATCCCCTTGAATACAGAGGGCAGAAACTCAAACTCATACACATGCATGAGTTTGGCCAATTCATAGTGACTCAGTTTTAACTCCTTGTCCAATGGAGATAGGAGAGTTTACTGTGTAGAACTGTAAGAATTTACATTTAACATCTAGAACATTTTAGCAACAATGGGTCAATTTATATATATAAAATCTTTAAAAGTATCTGGAACAGAAATATCACTTTTTAAAAAAAAAATCAAATGGTGAATGATGCTTTAAAACAATTTTGGATCCCAGTCAATATTAGGTGTTTTTCCTTCAGAGAAAGACCCATAGCTGAAACATGAATTCAAAAAGCTGCAGGATATAGGGAAATGTGTGAAAATCAAAGAACAGTGTTAGTTTCTTTTCATGTCTCTGTGACAAAACACATAACAGAAGCAAAGGAGGAGAGGACCAATGTATGGGCTCACATTTCAGAGAGAAGAGACCATCATGGCAGGGAAGGCATGGTGGTGGGAGTAGCATGGTCCATGGTGACAGAGGCAAGTGGCAGGTGCGTATTCCACAGAACCAGCCAGAAAGCAGAGAGCTCTGGCTGGAACAAGGCTGACCTTTCACCATCAAGCCCCACCTCTTCTACCTCCTGGGGTTCACAACTGCTCAAAACACCAGCACCAGCTGCAGACCACGTGTTCACACACGTGAAAAATGCATGAGCCTGTGAAGAACACTGTATATTCAAGACATAACAGGTACAATTCAGGCTAAAGTCTAGGTAATGTAGACTGCAGCAAAATGTCTCAAATCTTCCAATGTGAGAATGTGACTGTTGTGGTAAGGACTGGAACTTTCTGAAGCTCTGTTGCCAAGCACTACATCTGTGGGCTCTTCCATTGGCCACTCCAGTTCCTGTTCACGTGACTTTATCATCTGCCTTGCATATGCATTATAGATGATGGGCCTTTTATAACGTGCCTTCTTTAATTTGCCTCCTACCAATGCCTCCAAATCCTCCCTGCTATTCCTCTCATTGCCCCACAGACTCCCTCCCAGGTCCTCATTTCCCATCAGTCTCTCTGACACTGCCAGCAGACCATTCCAAATCCTCCCCTGCCACAGGACAAAGGCTGCACAGATGTGGATAGAGCTGGCACTGGGAATGCTAACAGCACTGTCATCCTGTCTCAGCGGGATGGTAGTCCTTTCTCTCTGGGACCAGAGGCAGAAAAAAAAGTGAGGGTTAAAAAAAAAAAGTGGAAAATAAAGACTGGGGTCAGAAAAAGAGAGAAGACAAAATAACCCATTGAAATAAAAAGGAAATGCATGAGTGCGGTTTCTATCTGAGGACACAGTAGGGGGCAGCGGGGTGGGCACCAGGAGAATAAAAACAAAAGAGCAAAATGCTCTGGGAGTAAAGGAAGAAAACCACACAAAAGTCTTGGAGGGGTGAGCTAGGGGGAGGCAGCCAGTAAAAACGATGGTTGAAAGGAGTTGAAAGGCAGGAACCACTGAGAGAGCCCCTGCTGGAATCCCTGGATCCACAGCCTCTGCCCTGACTCTGGAATTGTTTCCCCTCTTCCTCCTCCCATTGGCTTTTCAGGCCTTGAAATGCCCAGATTCCAGCTTTTTTTTTTTTTTCCAATAAAAGAAAGCAGTGTTTTGCACGTCTGAGAGAAGTCCAAAGGAAGATACCTCCTATGGCTTTCTCAGAACACACTACACATCCCAGCCATAGCCCATACCCCACAGCCATCTTAAAAGAGCCCGTTGAAGAAAATGGTTATTACTGCTGCTTGAGATAACTCATCTCTTGGGACTCTGGATCAGAAGGTGTCCTCCTGGTTGTGGATCACTCTCCTCTCCCTAAGCACCCTAGGAAGGGACAAANCAGAGTGAAGCTCAGAGCAAGAACAAAGCTGTGAGCTGAGAGCCAACTCAAGGGACTGCACAGAAAACAACTTAGGTACCTTAAAAAGGGTCCAGCAGTTCCTAATAACCATTGGCAGTAAAGGCTGAGTACAGTCAGAAGATGACAGAGCAAGCAAGCAGTGCAGAGGTTCCTCCATCTTGTATTTTTGCTGAGGCCATTTCAGATTTAACTAGAATTTGATCTCCTTGATGGANAATATCGTGGAAAATTACCCAACTCTATTCTAGGACCTGANGCCAAGATGCCCCAGCTAACTTAGCTTCTGTTAAACTGCTTGCTTGTGCAAACTTCTTGCCGCAGTTGCTGAGTGAGATACTAAGATGTGGTTTTTGCCTTTAAAAGTCCCACTGGTCCAAATGCTTGGGGCTACACTTAGGNCCCAAATACCTGGGTGTAGTCTCAGCTAGCTGGAATAAAGACTTTCAGTTGGCTCTAAATTATGTCTGAGTGGTCATCCCTGATGGGATCCCCATAACAAGGTCTTTGNAAAACCTGTGGGATTTCTNTTATCTGAAGCCATCNGAGAGACTTGAGCCAAGCTGATACACACANATACATGAATGTCAAGACATTTTCAGCATACGGAAACATTTCTGTTACTCTCCAGTACTACCAAGTCAGAAGAGATTATGTTAGTCTGCAGAGAGTTCATAAANCCCAGGGTAATGTTTTCCATTTATCTCTCTCTGANCTGAACAATACTGTGCACTAGAGGGCTTTGCATCATTTCAGAGAGGTGAATNGTNCTGCAAAGATAGTGTATGGTTTAAAAATTCNCAGGATAGCTGGAAGTGACAGAGGACACCTCTAATCNCAGTACTTGGAAGACAGAAGAAGCTACAAGTTTGAAGTCATNATGCCCAGAGAATTCCAGGCTAGCCAGGATTNTGTAGAAAGATTCCNTCTCAAATCAGATGGCCACCTTCTGAACTTTGTACAAATCCTGAGGACTTTTCTTAAAAGGAAAAAGTCCCATAGCTGAGTGTNGCTTTAATTGGTGTCCATGTATAATATTCCAAAATTTGCTTCNGCTCCTCATCAGCCTTTTTGAGAAATCACCATGGAAAACAGAATAAATCCATGGTGCATGTGTGTAGCAGAAATCATGTCACTATTTCATTTGCAAATCTTTCCCTGACATGTAGCAGGTGACGATCAAGAGAGNAGAAGGAATGATGCCTACAACAGACTCAAGACCACCGTTATCTTTNTAGGACAGGTGGGAGTGAAACTACCCANTTTACTGGGAAAAGCCATTCTCCAGCACCCACAGGTCTACCATCACAGCCCTTCCTTCCATTCTTTGAACCATAATTCTGGCCAAGAGTTGAAGCAAACTCTTCACATTGAGAAAGACAAGGAAGGAGTCTCAAGTGATTGATAGCCTAATATCTACCTTGCAAAGTCCATGCAAAGATTAAATTACATGGTGTGTTCTGTACAGGCATCTGGCATATTAGATGAGCTTGAAAAATGGTAGCTGTGTTATCTGTGTATGGCTTTATAGTGGGACCTAAACCATCCACATTCAACTGTGATGAATTTATTTGTANACTAATTGTGGTTTTCTTCCAGCCTACTATTGCTTGAAAGTATTGAATGCATTTTCTTTTGAGTGCATATTTGAGTGTGTCAGCCTATAGCAGGNACTCCACATGGATTTGTNTAAAGAATAAACGAAGGANGGAAGGAATGAGTGGAAAAATGCAAATGTCCCCAGTTGCGTAAAAGGAGAAGCAAAGGGATGTGAGTACTCATTAATCTACTCACTGTCTGCAGCCTAAATGCTTGTGCAGAGGAAGTAAGNTCNAAGGGCTGGAGAGATGGCNTGGTGGCTGTGCAAAGGAAGCAGGCTTAGCATCAATGCTCCAAGAAAGTTGCCTAGGCTTTCTGTGGACCTGGGTCTCACAGACAGACTCTCACTTATTTACCCTTAAATGCCTCCAAGAGAGGCATTTTTTCCTTCCACCCCACCCCCCCTGCTCTTCTCTATTCTAGTCACATTATAAACACAAGAAGCTAAGTGGTTTGTGTTCCTTATGTGTCATTATACTTCCATTGGGCTCTAGAGGCAGATGTTAAACCATCAGCTCTCCATCTTCAGAATGATCTAAGACCAAGCTGGAAGCCCTGTTAATGCATGGCCTGGGAGGTGAGGTCAGCCAGTCACATGGTTCATGGCACCAGTTAGGACACACTCCAGGAGGTGAGGCCNGGCAGCCANACGGAACATGGCAGCACCATGAATATTTCTGGAGAATGCAGTGTGAAANGGCAGAAAAGACAAATGAGAGTCAAACAACAAAAACCCAGAANCTAGAAAAATGGGGTNGAGCAAACACAGGCATCTGCAGAAGAATCAACCACAAATATAGATTACCCAGCTGAGCCCAAACAGTTAATTTANAAAAAGTTCTACAAAATAAAGATAACTATGTCAGGCTTTATTTTGTTAACAAAATTTTAATTAATTAAATAATTAAAGTTAGGGGCTGGAGAGATNCTCAGTGGTTAAGAGCACTGGCTGCTCTTGCAGAGGACCCAGGTTCAATTCTCAGCACCCACACAGTGGTTCACAGCTGCCTGTAACTCCTGTTCCAGGGGATCTGATGCCCTCTTCTGACCTCCAGAGGGACCAGGCACACATATGACAAACAGACACACATGCAAGCAAAACATTTGTACAATAAAATAGATANAAATTTTTTAANAATTAAAATTAATTAACTTTAATCTTATTTTTTTTTTGAAACAGGGTCTTACTATGTAGCCTTGGCTGGCCTATAACTCACTATGTAGACCAGGCTGTCCTCAAACTCATAGTAATCCACATGACTCCATCTCCTGAGTGCTGAGGTTGAAGGCATTCACCACAGCTCCCACAGCAATTAACTAATTTTCAAAAGCTTTTTTAATTTTTAAATTAATTACTTCCCCAAAGCCTTCCCTTTTGAAATCTGGATATAAAAAATGGTTTATTTTGATTGCTTGGTTAAGACGGCCCAGATGCATCAGTGGGTGTCAGAGAAACAATTGGTGAGTATTCCATTGTGAAGATCTCCTGGTTGAGTGTCAGTATAGGCAATGCCATCTGGAATTTCACGGATGAGTGATCCCTGGTTAGGTTGCCTACTCACCATGGTCAAGGATGTACTTCACAATCTCCCCATTGCCAGTTTTAGCTGCGTAGTGAAGGAGTGAACAGTGGTCTGGTCCCTGAATTAACAAGCTGCCTCCGTTCTTATAGCTTTCTATGAGCTGAAAGAAAGAGACACAAGGGAAAGAGCATCATTAGCGTCCGGAACAGGGATAAAAGCTCCAAGGTCACACAGAAAAGTCATTTAGCAAACCACAGATGTTTTTAGCCTCAGAGGATGCACAGAAAAGTGATGGAGCACCAACCCTTCATCACTCACATAGATGGTCGATGTCTTACGTAGCTCCGGAAAGGGGCTGAGGGTATCAAATAGCTCAAGGAAGCAGGAATGTGCTGAACTGGCTTTCTTCCCTCTCTTCGGAGCCCCAGACTCTGAGAAGAAAACTAAACTTTCCTGAGGTTCATCCAGCATTTGTCACAGCAGAAAGAATCTGGCTCTGGCCCTCTAGGATCTTTTCCTCTATCTTTAGTTGTTCTTTGACATGTCATAAACACAATCACCACATGCTTCATTTTCCTGCACACAGCACTCACACACACATATCATGCACACACGTGTGCATGCACACACACTTGGGANGAGGGTTCATTTTTTCATCCTGATACCTTTTGTNAATCAGGCAGTGCATACCCAATGTGGCTAGAGAGATGATCGTGCAATAAAGGGAAGCAAAATGATGGTGTGGCTGTCATTGTCAAGAATTTAGCCATCAGAGAGTGAAGTGGGCAAATGAAGATGCAGACCTAGTTCATGAAGTCTCGACTACTCTACAAAATATAAATGTGACACTGTTTTCCCAACTGTGGAATGTCAGGACAAGAAGAGCTTTGGTGAAGCTTCTCATAGATTATTTGAAGACAAAGAAGAATCTACCAACAGAGCAGGTCTCAAGAAATACTAACACATAAGCAACAATAATATGACTCAGTCACCAGCCTCGATGGCCTCCAAATTCCATAGGAAAAACAGAAGCGTTGATTGCAGAGAGAGACGGTATGAGGCCAGCAGAGGAACACCAGGAAAAGAAGCAGAGTTTTGGGAAGGAGCCATGGAAAAGTATCTAGAAATTCGATGGAGAAGAGTGGCTGATCTGAGGTGCTGGAAGGATGGGGGCTAAGGGAAGCTGTATTCCCGAACTTTAGGGCAAGAGAACAGGAGGAAGCAGCATGAAGAGCCAAAGGAGAATCTTGCTGTGTTCTGTTACAACGTCCTGTGATGGTACTGTTTCTTTGTGGGCAGATCCAATGAGGATGGCAGTACAGACAAACCCAGACCAAGCAGGGATCAGCTGTCCTGAACTTGCCTTTTGGGAAGGTTGTATACTATGACTAAAAGTCAGCCCATTCGCGGTTTAATTTATGTATTAGTATCCCTACTGCATGGAAGCTCCTGGAGTCTGCTCTCCTCTCTCCTCCCCCGCCCCTCTCTTGCATACAGAGCCTGTTTAATATTTTAACATGTATTGTGCATTCTACACACACACAAAGAGAAATGACTGAAAAAGAAAGTTCTTCATTCTCTGTATTTCATGTCATAGTAAATAAAGTACTACTGAGTCACTCCTCAGACATTTAGGGAATAATTATAATGTAGATTGTGCCAGGATAACCAGATAGATACAGTGACTGCTTGTATTTTATGCAATTCTCTGTAAAATATTTTTAAATGTGTAGCAGTATATCCAGGATCTAGGGAGTTGTTTGCCTATAACAAAAGCATAAGGAAAGAGCTTCAGATTGCAAACTGGATTAGAAGTGCCCAAGGGTAGGGCTTGTTCTTGCATCCCACAGAATCCAAGGTAAGTAAGTCCTTGCAGGATTGTATACTGGTGCTGGCTATCCCACTGAAGGACATTGACCATGAACTCCCGGGAATCCTGTTTAGGGGTAAGGCTTCTCTTCTGGGTAACAATCCTCTGAGATACTACAGTGGCAAACAGTACAGGCAGCATGGCCAGAATCATGTGAGTGAGTCTATAATTGACCCATATGTAGGCAACCCTCTCTCTCTCTCTCATTTTGCTTTCTGCTAGTGATGTGCAGAAAATATAGGACAGACATACTTTGGTTTATTCAATGGGTTTGCTTAAAAACAGAAAGGAAAGAAGAAAAGGAAAGGGAAGAGAAAAGGGAAAGGGGGAGATACTAAACAGGGAAAAGAGAAGAGGGAAAAGTTAGTAATTCTCAGCTTCTTTTTATGACCTTTGGTTTCTCAGCCTGTATTGAGCTGATGGGGAAGGTATATCTCCCACTGTGGTGGTTTGAAAGTAAATGGCCCGCAAAGGGAGTGGCATTATTAGGAGGTGTGACCTTGGAGGAAGTGTGTCACTGTTGGGGTGGGTTTTGAGGTCTCTTTTGNTCAAACTTCATCAGTGTATCAGTCAGTCGACTTCCTGTTGCCTACAAGATGTAGAACTCTCAGCTCCAGCACCATGTCTGCCTGCACGCCACCATGCTCCCCACCATGATAATAATGGACTGAACCTCTGAACTGTAAGCCACCACCCCAATTAAATGTTTTATTTNATAAGAGTTGCTGTGGTCATGGTGCCTCTCCACAGCAATAAAAACCCAAACAAAGACACCCCTTCTGAGGCAGTCAGCGCCATTCCACAACACACAAGCACCGTTGGAGTTACACAGGGACTCATATGTAGTCATGAGCCCCCAGATAAATAACCCAAGAACAGTTAGATCTTTTAGAATACTCACAGAATACATTATGGCAAATATTTTTAATAACTATGTTGTTAGAAAAAAAAATTTATGTAGCAAGACTAAGCCAGCTAACATTTTAGGCACCTTTCTATGCAATATGAACAGTATTGGCAGCCTTATCATATGATTACATCCAGTCTTATGACAAACCAAGAAAGAAATAACACTGTTATCCTGTTTCACAGATAAAGAAATCCAGGCACTGAGAAAATGTGCTAAAGGCATAAAACCACACATAGAGTGAATGACAGAGGTAAGATCTTGTCAGACAATCTACCTTCAGAACTGACATTTGCTTTTAAGGAGGTGGTGATCATTTCCTTCCTTGTGAACCAAATTCAACAGAAAATACAAGCACAAGTTGAAATGCCCCAAACAGACTAGCCTGCTTTTTCTCAGTTGACCGTGACTTCTAAAGTAGATGACTATATCAACAGGTGCAAGCTCTGAGCTGGTACGTGCATTTCNGGGTCTTACCCAGGCCATTCTTATATACGTATTCATTCATAGACACATCTAAAGAAGAAGCCTTCAGTTCTTCAAATGTTAGTCTTAGAGAGCAGGGATTCTAGGTACTATGAGCATTGCATCTGGGAACACAGNCCTTTTTTTTAAGTAACCAAGTAAGTCCTGGGAATTCTACCACACTCCTTCGCTGTTAGGAGATGCAGAGTGTGGTGAGGCTCTCCTCATTCTCTCTATTCATTCCTCCTTCTCCTCAGCCAATGCAGGCAAGGGAAGTAGTTTATAGACTGGACCATGAAAATCTGGAGAGGCAATCACCAACATTGTGGTAGGAAAATAGCTTACCTTCATAAGGTCACCAGTTATTACTGCCTGCAAAATTGCTGTGAAAGACAAAAGAGAGATGTCTCATTAGTAGAAGACCCTCTCACTGAGAAGTTAGANCTGAATGGTTCCATATTTAGGAGAAGTAATCTACACTAGGACAGGAACCAGGGATTCTTCATTAAACAGATGAAGTTCCCTTCTTCAAGCCCTTCCTACCCTAGTATCAATCATATACATGATTCTAGCACTTTCCTNACCCTCCCCCCCATCCTGGTATGGCAAAGATGGTGTGAAATTTGGAGTCACATTAGATTAAAATCTTAGCTCTGACCTTAAGAGGTGTGGAGTGGAACACTGGACAAACCATTATTAAACCCACGAGCCTCAGTTTCCACAACTGCAAAAGAGAAAGTCTAGCGCTCATGGGCTAGCTGGAAGGGTTAATCCTCGTGCCTCCTCCTTTCTGTCCTTCTACTTTGTTCTCTAGAGATTCAGTATATCTCCAGCCATTTCAGTCGGGAATACTGAAGTGGCGAATACTCACTGCCATGGATATCAGGAGGATTAGAGATGCAGAAGAGGANGTCTCAGTTGTGTTCTGGGGAGAATAATCATGTTTGACCTTCAATTAATAGGTGGTCATGATGGAAATAAGCCTAAAGGTCTTTGGTAACTTGTTATAATATTTGTAGCTTTAGAAAGAAAAATTACAATTTCTAATGGTTTATGAATGTAGGATAAAGAGAATAAATAAGAAAATTGTGTTAATAAAAGGGAAACAGTGCACGCACAGCTAAAGACAATTGTGGTTCCCAAAAGGAGCTACCTGCATTCTTGTAGAACTGATGCCTGTAGAAAAGGAGATGTATCAATTTGGGAAGTATTCAAACAATGGACTTAGCCTTTCAAGTCACAGAGCTTTAGAAGAAAAAATAAGCTAAGTTTATTTCACAAAGTACCATTTTGTTCTTATTTAATTAATGCCTCAATTCGATGAAAAAATCTAGTAGCATGTATCAAGAAACAAGGAGTACAGCGCTGGCCCCACAGCTCACTCACTAAAGTGCTTGCTGTGCAAGCAGGAGGGCCTGAGTTTGATCCCCAAGACCCACATAAAATAAGCTGGGCATGGTGGCATAAGCATGTGGTTCTAGCACAAGAGAGGGGAGACAATCAAATTCCTGGATCTAGCAAGCCCAGCCTACCCTGCGAGCCCCAGGTTCCAGTGAAATATCCTGCTTCAAAAACTAGGTGGATGGTCCCTGAAGAACCAAACCTGAAGTTGACCTCTGGATG
>LZPO01055328.1:101710-117945 GCA_001675575.1 Neotoma lepida
AGAGAGAGAGAATTCCAAGACTTGATGGAAAAAGAATGAGTGTCTAAGAGGCAAATAGACTAGATGAATGATGAGCAGAAATTGACAAGTCACTAACACAAGAGACAGTTAGCTTCCCCTGCTGGAACTGATTTATGTGCCTCTTAAAGTTCCCAGATTTTGTGCTGTCCACACACTAGTCTTTGTAGGTAATTACCTCCTGGCAATTCAGAAACATATCATAGTTAGAAAAAGCAGGATATTGCTTCATAGTTGTTGAATTGTATGGATTTCAGTACCACCAGGCTGGTATTCAGAATCAGGTACGTTTAGGAGAACTGCCGGCTTCTGAGCCATCTAGGAGAAAGGGAGCTTGGAATGAGCACCCTCAAAGCCAAAAGATGCCCAAGATATCCAGCAATAGGAATACCCATATTTGCTTTAGCAGGGAAAAAAATTAGTGGGGAGTATGTTGAATAGAAGGTAAAATGGAATTCAAAGGTGATTCTAAAGAACACAGATTGGAAATAGCATGCACGAATGAAGTTGCCTGAGGCATGAAAAGTGAGTCAACTCACTCAGTATTGCTGAAATGCAAAGGAACACCTTCACTTCTGATGTTTTATGAAAAGTAAGCAAAAACATATTTACAATTAATTTCTGATAGAGAATGAGAACAAAGAGAAACCCAATCCCATGACCTCCTGCAAGTCTCAGGTGGGAGCTCCACAGTCTTGTCTTTCTGCAGAGCATTTAATACTAACTCTGAAAAAGTCCAGATGGCTCCATTAGAGTCCCNTGGGGATGCATTCCAAAGTATATCCAGGCAGCGAGGATGAACTATCTGTTTCAGAGTGTTTTGCAAGGATTAGTCATGTTGAATTTCTGTGGCTGAATGTCTCCCACACTCCTGGACGTGTGGAATTTGAAGGCATATGGAGTATTTCAACCCTCACTCAGCCTTTCACCTTTCACTGCACAGCATCACTAGATTACACTACCGAGACAAGCACATCGTCCATCTAGGCTGGAAATGGGCATACAGAGTTCCACAGACTCAGCTCGAGAGAGAAGAAATACCCACAATGAGCAGTATAAGCAGTTATTTTTAAACTAGAGGTTGAATCCCGGGGATGGATCATCTTTCTGATAGCTGAGCCTGACAGCTGAGGTGCACAGGAAAGCTCTCCACTTACTCTCCTACCATGCCTGAGCGATACGGGCCTCAACTTGTTTAATTCCCTTCCACGTACGCAATCTTAGATCTAGAAACTTCCTTCACAATGTGAACTATTACTAACATTTACTAACTCAACAATGTAGACTCCTTCTCTCTGTTTTCCTAATCACTAATCCTTATTATGATCTGCAGAATATATATGCTTTTGCTATGCTTTATTGCTTGCTTGGCACTATTTACATTTTTATGTCATTCAAATTCAGGAAATGGATAAAAAAAATAAGACAAGAGTAAAACCAAAATAAGAATTCAAAGACTACACTTAAAATTTATTATTCTGTTTTATCAAACCTAAATTGTTATCATTCATGCTAGAGTCTTTTAGTTCATATTGATTTAATGGGTGAGTCAAGGCCCCAAATGTTTGTCCCACATGAAGTCATGGAGAAACAAAGGACAATATCAGAAAATTTATAATCTAGTGAAAAATAAAAAACCTACTTATAACATAGTGACACAACACAGAAAAAAATAAATGCTTATACTATAGTGAAAAGTATAACAATAAAGAAATGTGTAGGAAGTAAAAGGTTAACAATGCGGAGAGATCAGTCATGTCCCCAAGAATAAAACAAACTCAAAAGGTCAAAACCATCTTGCCCAAGCTTTAGGGAATTAATAAGAGTTCATTAAGTAAGTGAGAGAAAAATTCTAGACAGAAGCAATAGGTACATAAAACAGCCAGGACTGAAATTTCATAGACGTTATCAGAAACATAAATAACTCAGTATTGCTGAAATGCAAAGGAATGATAAAACCCATGACTGGGGGAGTTGGGGCCATTCCATATGGAGTCTATAAATCTATTTTCAAGTGTCTGGAATTGACTTTCTAAAATAAATANCAAAAACATGTTTGAAAGTCACATGCTCTGGTTTCCATTTTTGANTGCTCTAAGGAGAACAGAGAGAAGACAGACCCAGGGGTNACTGTTAAGCTTCCGTGTCAAGAAGGAAGAATAAAAANGTCTGTTTCTCGATTCCCTTTGAAACCCATGAAAAATAATGAGGGGGATGGAAACCANTAAAAACATCTTTTAGCAATCTAAATGTTTATCAGCTAAACCACCGTATATGAACAAGAGTCACCAAATATAGTAAAAGCTGGACTACATTTCAGGAGAACNGTCATGATTTTAATAAGCTGTAAAGACACAGCTACATCATATACCACAAAGCCAGGGCAGAAAGCCCTCCTCTGAACTGAAATGTCCTGCTCTTGAGACCTTGGATCAAACCCCAGAAGACAGTGCTGACCAAAGAGCGTCTGAAAAATGAACAACCCAAAGTCAACCCTCCTGCAATTATCTACCCCAAGCCAGANGTTCTGGAAAGAACTTACCCAGTGAAAATATCACAAGTAATCAAAAAGCCACCATAGATCCATTAAAAAAAAAAAGTCAGGCCAATGTACTAAAAAGATGAGGACATGAAGTTACGGATGGTTACTCAATCCACATGATATCCGAAAAGGGAAAAAGTGAACAGAGNGGGAAGTTGGGAGGAGAACAGAGCCTTTGAGAATTACAGAAAGGAATGTAATGACCAGGAAATCCACAGGGATGGAAGAGAGCACAGCCTTGCCTGGCCTTGAATCAGTGCATTAGAGAGAGAGGAGAGTCTACCTGTTGCCACAGTAATGAGAAAAGTAGCATAAGAGGTAAANANTTTAAAATGTCAAGACATAAAACACTTTTAAAAATNTTCCGCCNTTTTTCTGATNNTTTTTTATTTTAGTTTATATTTAAATTAGTGCAGACATAAGGATCNCAGAACAAAAGGTGTTTGGATTCTTAAAGCAATTTTTTAAAAGGTAAATATGCATTGAAAGCAGTTTTAGGCAATATCTCTGAATGTCTTAGGGGCTGAGTTTATTCTCTAGAATAGAGGGGTTTCTTCAGAAAAGTGTAACTATAAAAAATTGATAAAAGAAAGTAGAGAAGGCACAATACATAGAAAGGCATGGCATGTTCATGGCAATACAAGATGAGCTACTTATTAAATACAATACCAAAGTCATCTTTACATATATTGTAAACACTGTCCTAAAATTAATATAGAATCAGAAAGGACCTCAGGAAACAGGACAATCTTGATCTAAATGAACAAAGCTGGAGGCATCACACTGCCTGACTCTAAAATACACACTACTCTGTCCTTGACATGGCTGCATACACAAGACTGGAACAACAGCAATATCAACAGGCGTGTTAAAATGGAAAGCAGAAGCCTTCAGGGGGTCCCACCCCAAAATAAAGAACTACAGGTAGCTAATAACTGCTTAGAGGAGGAGAATTAGCCTCTCCCATGGATGAGTCCCCTAATTGGTTATCTAACACAAAATGGTCTGTCCTGAAACCATATATGCACAAACAACAAAAACGAACAAGTTGTATTTATATATTTGTTCATANATATACATGTAACAATAGTAATAAAAAGAAGAAACTATCAATTTGACATATAGGGAAGGGACCTGGGAGGTGCTGGAGGAAAGGGATAGGGTTAAGTGATATAATTCTACTTTAAATGTATAAAAATAAATGGAAAGAGAAAAAAATACATTACAAAGATACAGTAAACAAAACAGCATGTAATCTCTATATAAACAGATGCACAAACCCAGAAATGGAATAAGATAAGAATAAAGATCCATAAGTAAAGACACATAGTTCACCCCACTGAATTGTCACAAAGGCACCAAGGACACCCAATGAGAAAATGTCAGTCTTCAGCAAGTGACTCTGGGAAAACTAGAACTCTGTATGTAAAAGAATGAAATTAGATTATTTCCTTATATACAAGAGTCAACTCAATTTCCCATAAATGTGCAACTAGTATGTGCTTAATTAAAATGTATTTTAAAAAATCAACACTAATGGATTAAAGATATAAATGTAAGGCCCCCAAATCACAAAATTACTAGAAAAAGTATTAATAAAAAGTGTTCTGATACCAGCATTACAACATTTTCTAAATGGAACCTTAAAAGCAATAGAAACAAAAGCAAAATCAGACAAATGGAATTCTTTCACATTGAAAAAGTTCTGCATATCAAAGGAAACAATCAACAGACTGTAGATAGCATATAGAATATAAGGAAGTATTTGCAAACTATCTGATTAAGGGATAAAATCTGCAATGAAAAATGATAGCAAAAAAAGAATCAATCAAGAAAAAAATCATAATCGACATTTTTCAAAAGACACAAATAACACCCTCCCCCCCAAAAAAGTAAAAAACTGCTCAGAATCATGTCATCAGGAAAACGGAAGCCCAAAGCCATGAGGTCTTATTCCTGTTAGAGTGGTCATGATCATTAAAACATGCAATAGCAATAATGATAGCAAGAATGGAGGGAAAGAACCTTTGCAGGCTGTTGACTAGCATATCAATTCACAAGTCCCTAAGCCACATCTAGGAGGGTTACCAGGCTGTTTGGCAGGATTCTGGGTGAAGGACGTGAACCATAATGGGTCAACTGCAAAGAATAAGTGACCATGGGGTGCACAGCCCCGCTGACTGCATCTACAACACAACTCCTATACTGAAGGCCCAGGGACACTGCAGAAGAGGATCCAGGATGATCCTAAGACCCATAGGACCAGATCAATTTCTGCTGGACAGTGCCTCTAGCCATGTCAGAGAAGCTCTGGGAAACAGCACTGTTTTAGGTAGAGGATCACGCCATCAACCAGTACATCTTTTCTTTTACTTTATATTTAGACTAACACAGACATAGGAACACTAAAACAAAAGATGTTTGAATTCTTAAAGCAATTTAAAAAAAGCAAATCTTTGTTGAAGGCTGTAGGTAATATCTCTAGATTCTGTTGTTGTTTTGTTTTTTGAGACAGGGTCTCTCTGTGTAGCCTTGGCTGTCCTAGAACTGACTCTGTAGACCAAGTTGGCCTCGAACTCAGAGTTCTGCCTGCTTCTGCCTCCTGAGTGCTGGCATTAAAGGCATGCACCACCACCNCCAGCATCTCTAGACTTCTTATGGACTGCATTTATTCACTGAAATCAAGGTTTTCACCAGGAAAGTGAAATATATGAAATTATCTAACTGTATCAGTGATTCTCAATTTTCCTAATGCTGCAACCCTTAATATAGTTCCTTGTGTTATGGTTAACCCCAACTACAAAATTATTTCACTGCTACTTCATAACTGCAATTTTGCTATTGTTATGAATCATAATGTAAATATCTGCTATGTAAGATATTTGCTATGTGANCCCTGTCATTCACTCCCAAAGAGGTTCGACTCACAGGTTGAGAACCACTGAACTATATGCTTTTGTAACGTATCATTGTACTAAGTGCTATACAACTATTCTATACAATAGGAATCTGAGGGAATGAGACCTAGGACATATACTGACCATTGGCTACTGTATTTATTGGACAATGCTATATCTAGACTCTGTCAATTACAAGGCACAAGATCAAAGACCATTCTTAAACTGCCATCCATCCACAAATGTCCATTCAACACCTCCTGCCTTTCATGTAGGTCAGCCACAAAGCCTAAGGAGACTGAAAACTTCATGTCCAATTTCCTATGAGCAAAGTGACAAGATGTAATAGTAAGAGACAGTTAAATTCACNAAGGCATATGTTCTTAAAAAGTGTGGTACCTCTTGTGCCATTTCATCACTTTCCATCAGTGAACTTAGAGCTGAAGTAATAGATATCATGACTATTCTAGTCTTTATAACCTTACACGATACTTTGCAATAGGTTTTGGAAATGCACATTTGTGGTAGCTCCCATGAGTTGCTCTAAATTTGCAAGATTTATAAATTTATATATTTTGATGACAGTATCTTTATTCTGTTTTTTAAGCTCCAGCACAGTGCTTNGCTTTCTTTTCATCTCACAGCTTCCATGTAATGGCATCCATGGTTTCTCTGCTTGGTCCTTCCTCAGGCTATATGNNTCATTTGCTCCCTTAGAAACTGAATGTCAAAGAGGATAGGGTGGATGAATGCTAGGAGCCTACCCACATATTTCTATTACTTTTTGAAAAGAGTTATCTACAAAATAATGTTTGTCTCCTTTCCCACCATCCCCAAAATACATACTTAATATTTACAAACCATCACATAGCTGGGGGACCATCAGAATGATGGGGCCACTACATGAAGATGAGCTTAAAATAAACATGCAAGATAGGTATGAAAAGTCTAGTCTGAGACACAGAGTGGAAATTATATTCCAAAAATACTAAGATATTCGTCTAAGACAATAGACTGTAGATGGGGTAGAAGAACTCTGAGATANTTATAGACTCACAGATTTGTCCAGTATGACAAAATCATAACAGAAAACCAAACAGCCACTCTAGGTGAGCTGGCACCTGCACTGCCTCTACACACTGCTCAGCACACTGTGAATAAGTAACCAGTCCTCGGGGTCAGATCTTTGTTGGGGAATAAAGCAGAGAATAAAACAGCACACGTGCCCACGACCTGAGAGCTATTGTGCACGTGGATTTTATTAATATTCCTTTCCCGTGCATGCCTTTGCTCTTTACCTTCCAGGTGAGGACTATAACTAACACAGTGGTTNCTCAGGACTCGGGTGATTACACATCTTATTCAGTGAGCGCCTAGCACTCAGGAGACAGAAGCAGACAGATCTCTGAGAATTCCAGGGCAGCCAGGGCTGTTACACAGAAAAACCCTGTCTTAAAAAACCAATAATACATACATACATACATACAGACAGACAGACAGACAGACAGACAGACATGGAGAAGCTTCTTATGTGGCTTATCAACTCTCCATATTTTTGCCCAACCCATCTGTCCTTTTTCCTTCTTCCTTTTCCTGACCAAAGCCCTCAGATCTTCCTAGACTCTCCTCATCTATACTTCTCAGACTTCGGTANAATGCAATCTTTTTGTAGTAAAGCCCACCACGTAGGAACACTCTGTTCCCATGGTGGATTTTCAGACATATCTGGGCGTGGTCACTCTTAATGAATGTATTCTGGTTCCCTGTGAGACACCTAAGAAGTCTCAAATGGAGACCAATTTCCCATGGGACACTCCTTCCAAGCACATTTTCAAGCTGTCTTACTGCTGGAGAAATGCCACCTTTGTTTTTCCTCTGTTACCCTGTGAAAGGGTACTGCACACACTTAGCAGTGTCCAGAGCCTGCCGATGGGCAAGAATCTCCATTTGAACTAAGGAAATCTAGGTATGGTTTAATGTACTTTGAAAGCAGACTACAGATTCTTAATTCTAGGCGACAGTTTTCCTCATTTGAGCTTCCATCAAAGGTCTCTATCCCTAGAGAACACGACTCCATGGGATCACACTGAAGACTTGGTGAGAACAGTGAGCCAGTAGATCTAACGACAACTTTGCCACCATGACTCTGGCCCCAGNGCATCTATAATCAAGGAACACAGGACCAAAAAAATTTCTTTTTGCATTGGGAATCTCCATCAACTACATAAACCCCACTTTGTTGGCTTTTGTCCCTTCTAATTATGCTCATTTCCCTGAGACAATGAACAAAGCACAGACCGTGAAAGAGCAGGCGAGAATGAGAGCAAGGATGAAAGTTAAGCACCACACAAAGTGGCATTGAGAAGAGAAAGACAAACACACTTTATTCAAGTGGTCACAAACCCCTTCAGGGACAGCCAGAGGGCTCAAAGGTAACATTTACTCCCAACACAGGGGAAGGACAGAGAAAGAGTGTGGTGGGGGGTAGCACAGAGATGGGCATTGTCATGGAGGTAAAAGTCCCAAAATGTGTATCACAAACACTGATGAGCCCTTCATTTGAAGTGAATATTCANGCATTTGTTTTCCTTCTTGTTCCTACTCCACCTTTAAGANTGTCTATGCAAATACATCCATGGATGGCCCTTGTGTGAGCTGTGTTGTTTGAAAGACACTGTTTANTTTTAAAATAGATTCTTNCATTTACATGTACTAGGCTTTTTTAAAAAATTAGCAATTTTCACCATTAGCTTGCACAATCTGCTTTTCCCTGCTGAGTACCATTCTTCAGTGTGCAGAGTTCCCTGAATGCCCTTTGAGTTGAAATGATACTGCCACCTACCGTTCCTTTCCAGGAATGTAAACAAAATGAGAAAGGAGTTTCTTCAAAGTGAAGGGATGAGGAGGAATGGAGAAAAGTGGGCCTTCAGCNCGGGAAAGCAATAAATAGATAAAAGAAAGAGGGAGAGTTAGGTTTACCTACTTAGTCAATATGGAAATCCGACCATCACACTACATGCGAGCATTTTAAACCCATGAGGACTCACTGCAAGAATCAATCTTTGCAAAAACATCTGTCAGAGTGCTCCTTAAAGAGGAAAAATGGGACAGAAAAGATCCAACCAAAGGAGACACACCCATAGGGAATCAGGGGTGTAGCCTTCAGAAACCAGACTCGTAGCTTTAGCAACACTTGGGANGCCCTAAGTAACAGTTCAGGTTGAGACAAAATTCATGTCCATTTTGGGAATATGTAGCTTATTTTATTTAAAAATTATATTACAGTTATTTGTGTTGATGGGGGAGGGGGTTGCTGCGTACAAGTGGAAGTCAGAAGGCAGCTTGGGTGAGTTGGTTTTCTCCTTGCACCATGTGGGTACCAGGGATAAAACTCACGTCATCAGGCTCGGCAGCACATGCTTTTACCCAGTGAACTACCTCACTGGTCCTTGTGGAGTTTTTAAAACCACACATCATAGAACTATGAANCTCTGGGCTATGAANGCCAACTGAGGCCTTCAAGATTAACACTTAAAGCTTCTAAGAAAGGTCATNTCACAAGTCATGCTGAGGATACTTAATATCTATGTTGGGGTGTCCAGTAATTGAGAAGGCCTTACCCAGCTAATTATGAATTCCAAGTAAGGACTCTGGCCCCAGTTGTAAAATATGGAGAAAAAAAACAGTAGGTAAAGCTGTAAGCAGTTTCAGTTCTCTTCCTAAAAAATTCTATTAGGGAGCTGAAGCTTCCTGTCCCATCTTTTCCTCAGGAGACTATGTCCAATAGAATGGGAATTCTGATCTCAGAAGNCGCTGCCTCCTTCTAACNCTTCTATGTTCAAGAACATGGAGGTCTCTCCATCACATACCACAACCACCCACAAAACATGGAGGAACTCTGTGAAAATAAGTCAAAGATGCAAGAACCACAGCAATAAGGCCAGCAGGCCAGCAAAGTGCCCACAGACTCTCTGAGATGAAATGGGCTGTTCACACAGCATTATTAAGAATTTAGCTTCATTCACCCAGGAGAGATGCTAAGAACACTTCCCCTGGCACTTTCCAGGAACCCGAGGCAGGTATGAGACTAACCACTGCATGGCACTGAGTGTGGAGTGTGTACTGCATGACATTGAGCGCTGAGTCAGAAACTTAGAAAAAGAGAAACACAGTCTCCATCTCCCTAGTTTCAAATTGGCGTCTCTCTCTCTCTCTTATGAAGATAGCTTTCATCCAGTCTCTTCAAAAGTATGGGCTCAAGGATTACAAAAGCTCTCACCAAAAAAGTCCCACTCTCATAAACTCCTTCCTCCTATTTCTAGGAGTGACTCGAGCCAATCAGACCCCAGACCACACACCTGAACATATCCCCACCCCAAACATCCATCACTGGGATGCACAGACAATTATTTTAGAACNGTTTTAAAAATGATTGGCTATTCATACTCTATACCTATTTGCTGCAATTTTCCCCAAAGGAAAATCAACAGAGGAAACAGGAGTTAGGGTGAAGTATAANGAAGCAGTAGCTAGACAGGCAGGTTATTTCAGAGGCAGGTACAAGGGAAGACAGAAGGCCATCAGAACTTTAAAANGGGCTTCAGAAGGGGAAACTCAAGACTCTGAGAACAGAGGCAAACAGAATAATGATGGGTGATACACAAGTCCATAGAGGTCTCTGAAGCCCTCCCTGCACCCCCAGCACTTCTTCATCCTCATCTCTGAGGGATCTTCCCTTCTCTGTAGAGACAAAGGATAGATATAGGCCAGCAGTGAGCTGGCACCTTCCTAACACTGAGGGGAGAGAAGGATGGAAGCACTGGTTTAAAAAAAAAAAAGGATTTATAGCAGAAGCACATCATAGCACAGTAGAGACAATCAAGTCACATTCGACACAGTTATCGGAATTAACTCTGATCCTGAGTGGTAATTCCCACATTGCCTTCTGTTGCCTGAGTATCCTGTTGCTATGTCCAATGATATGGTGGAAATCCTAAGATACTGGGGCTCCCCTGGGTGTAGCTCTGAGAAGAATGACTCTGTGTTGGGTTTTATTCCATTTCAGAGAATGAGAAATAATTGTTTTGGACNCCAGTGAAACTGCTCACTTTTCTCATAGTGTGGGTGCTGCCCTCGAATGCTCTATAGGGTTATTAATAATCCTTTGGCCCTTTAGAAGAGAGTTGTTATCAGTTAGTAGAACTAGCATTCCTTGTATGGATGGTCACTTGTTTTAGATTGGACATCAGCCTCCCTATGCTGTATCTCTACTCCATTTATCAAACCGATAAGAGCCAATACCATCCTGTCACTATGAGGCCCTCAGGGATGATCCGGTAACTGGATTAAAGAGAACTGACTGTACAAAAACCCATGGCATAGAGCACCTGCTACCAGCACAGGGCTGCTCCCAGGGGAGACCAAACAGGCTGTGCACACAGCCTCCACTTTTAGCACGTTCTTGCAAAAACTTTTTTTTTTTGTATTGGCCTAACAGCATTCCAGCTTCTGCATGCAGGGAGAGCTGGAGTTACCACCATCTAGTTTTAAATGATAGCAAAACAGCTTCATCACAAAAGAACATCTCTAACACTTTGCCAGCTTCTCATAATGCCTGGGGCAAACTGTGTTGTGGAAGGCAAAGCTATCATCTCTGTTCTGATTTTATTTTTTTTTTTAATTTTTTGAGATTTTTTAAAAATTATTTTTATTTTATATACATGAGTGTTTGCTTGAATGTATGTCTGTGTACCACATACATGCAGTGCCCACAGGGGCCAGAAGATGACTTTGGATTCCTTAGGACTAAAGTTACAGAAGATTGTGAGCCACCATGTGGGTGCTGGGGATGGGAACCAGTCTTCTAGCAGCCTGAGCTCTTACCCATGAGCCACCTCTCCTGCCCCTCTGCTTTGGTTTTGAAGGATGTTCTTACCAATCCCCTGGAGTCTCTGCCCACTGTTCCCAGCCTACTTGGTAAGCCAAGAAGAAGCAGTGAGCTTTCTGCCCATAAGGGTCCCACATTTTCTCTTGCTCAGACTTTCCCTTGGCTCATGTGGTTAGATCCATTTATGAATGTCTGGGATACAGAATCTTTTAGACAGTTAGGATCCTATATGCCAAGTCATTTCCTTCTCCATTCACAGAGCCTCCAAATGTCTTCAAGAACTAAATAATTAAGAAAACCCCAAATACCCAGGGATGTGGTATGGAAAGCATCTTATGGTATAGGCTGTTTGCCACCACTCTTTCTGGCTACTCCATCTTTCCACTGAGCTCATCAGAGTTGCCTATAACTCCCTGTATCTGGACTTNCTACTTTTTAACCTGTGAAATATCANCATCTCCTAGAAGGAATATGCAAATATCTTTATTATTTCACCACATACTCTTCCTAGATCAAATATATTTAAATTGAAGTTTGCAACATAAAAATGGATTGCACAGCCAGACAAAGCACTCAGTATTTTACCTATTACTTTATTGCAGTGTGATTAGGATTAGGTTCATCACAGCAATACATCAGATACCTGTTTACTTTGGTCTGATGGGGCACCTTTGCTCTGTAGCCCAGCCAGGCCTTGAATTTGCAATCTTCTTGCTTCAGTCTCCTGAGTAGCTGGGGGGCAGGTCTGCACCACCAGGCCCAGCCTGGCTTTTCTCTAAGAGCCAGCATCCATCCATNCATTCATTCATTCATTCAGCCTTCAAGCTTTACAACATGCTGCTATTCCACATACAGCACATGTTTTAGGGATGGAATTAGCAATGCACAGTTTGGCCAATAGGAAACCATGGGATTTAAAGANGCCTCCAGTTGCTTTTTATACTTTCCAACTACTGTTGCCCAGGTNTGAGCAGGTGAGGCTGCCAACTTTTACAAANGGAAAAAAAAATTAACACCAATAATATTCCCAGTGCTATAATTGTTGGCAAAATTTGGAACTCATAAAATCCAGAATTTCCTGGCAGCATTTGCAATAAAATGTGTGTTTTAATGTTGGAGTATATTTCTCCTAGCCTCCCTTTTCTGTTGCAATGCCGGTCAAAACAAGACTTGCTTACAGGGNGTCTATGATGACTATTCTCCTAGGTGAACCTGGAAGCCTAGCTTGATTTCCCCAAGTAGANCAGGACTTGCGTGTGAATAATTTTTTTGAGAAGTGGTCATAAAAAGAAAATAAAAATATCTTACTAGGTGTTTGTTACACATATCACATATAGGGGCAGGATATTCTTGTGTGTTTGGCTCTGAAAGGTAGAGCACTCAAGGACNGCAAAGAAATAAANGAGACCAAAGGATTTCGTCTGCATTTTTTCCAGCTGAGGTGATTATCCAAGGTGAGGAAGACTTAGACCAGTCAAAGGTGAGCAGGTAGGGTACTCAACTATCTTGGCAAAACACATGNCAGGGATGATCTCTTTTCTGACAGCACTGATTCCATCTCACAGCCCAGCAAAACCCCACACCCCACTAAGAAGATTAATTTTCTCCTTCTTATCTGACTGTGATGCTCAAAGGGTATTTCCGCAGTCCAAATCCTCACCTGATCATTCATCTCCTTCCAGGAACCTGGAGCTTTGACANTAAGTGCAATCCCCATTTNCAGTAGGGTTGGGTCATAACCTAATGTTTCCAGANGAAACTGGGGAAAGAAAATAGCTGAGAACCAGACGGGCATGAAGCTATTTCTCTTCCAGCCAAGAACATGTGAGTTTCAAAAATGAGGAAGGGCATAGGGCTGTTATCTTAATATCATGATTGAATTGTAAACTATGTGGAAAAGGCCAATGTTTTGGTGTAAAGTATGGTGGTATGTTTTGGATATACCTAAATGGTTTCTCAACTACAGATTTCTTTAAACATATCCAGGTAAAGTGATGTTAATTATCAGAGTGTTCTCTGAGGGGTATTTCTATTATATAAAGAAAAAGTTGGTATTTACCAGCTCATGGGTATAGCACAATAAAGTATGTCTGAGAATCCTTTAAAAGTGTTCTGTTCTTAAAGTCCATTTTCATTAAATATTTATACTTTCCATATAATAAAAATAAAAGTAGAGTANATGGGAAAGAGAAAATTCTGGTTTCTAGTTTTTTCTTTGCATATATCCTCTATGATATGTATCAGTAAGAATTATTAACCAATGGTTTCTCTAAGATTTCCCCATTAAATACAAGCTTTTCAAGGGTAATGAGTTTCTTCGGCTTATTTCTCCAGCACCTATCATGGCTACTGAAGGTGCCCAATAGCGATTGGGTCAGTCATCCAGTGTGTTTCCTACAAGTAAAATGAAATCATAAATCACACACTGCAGCTNAAGCTTGCTAACTGTGACTCTGGTCTTAGGATGAAATATTCTGCCAATGGCAGAGATCCATCAGCCTTGATCAGCTGATGAGGTAACAGATAAAGGCTTAGACACAGGCGTCTCCATGTTTTCATAATGAGTTCAATTTCACTTCTTATTAGTGTCAGGTTTTGGCCTGTCCTGGGGCTGCTCACTATAGTTTCACCCAGTATCTTAGGCCAGAGCCAAATAGTCTCTTCATACTTGTGTGATATTCCTTCATCTTGGACCTTTCAGGCTTAGGACTTGGGGGTAATAATATATTATTATAATACAATATAATTATAATAAATAAATAAATGAATGAATGAATGAATGAATAAAGGAATGAATGAATGAATATGTGTCATTCCATTAATTTAGGAGAATCTCCTAAGCCAAAAATCTGTAACCTGGATGATTTTTGTTACTTGGAAACTAAATCCATCTCTTAAATCCATCTCTGGGTCTTGCGCCTGCTGGCTCTCGATCTACTGAAATGTTAGTCATCCCTGTTTTCAGAGTGCTCACATTGCAGTGGAGTTTTCATTCCTTTCTTATCTCATAGACACAGTGATGAGCACTCCAAATAGATTGTTTGATTAAATTTAAGTGAATTGTATCTGTTTTAGTCTTCCATCCGAACAAACTACAGTCTCACTAAGGGCAATCGTTGAACAATTAATGAAGAGGGCAAAGATGTTTTTATATTTTAAAACAAGAGCTCATGTACTTTATCTAACTCACTAAGCAGCTAAGGACGATCTTGTAGTTCTGATTTTCCTACCACCACCCCTGGGTGCAAACAAATGTTGATGAGGTGTTGTTATTGAACTCAGCACTCTACATGCTAGGCAGACAGTCTACCAACCGGGTTACAACTCTACCCACATGCTATTTGAAATACACTTTCTTAGACACAAGAAATTTAACTATTTTGTTAAACCTTAAGACAAAGTCATGAGGATCCTAACAGGAAAACGTGTCAGTCATTTCTTGCCAATTTATTTCAAAATCAGTTCTTCAAGGTTGTCCTTTACTCTGTTCCAGGTCTGAAGACAGCATACAAACATTTGTGTGTCCTTATTTGAAATCACAGACACTCCTGGAGGACCTGTGTGTGCACAGACATGTACATACCTATCCCCAAATCCTCATGATTCTAAATGGAAACAGTATGAACTCAACAAGACACAGAGAGACAAAAGTAGAGTTCTTCCTGCTTCCTTCTCACCAGTCTTGAAGAAAGATGGAGAATGATGCATCTAAAAAACTAAGTGTGTTCAAACAATGAGAAAATACTGAGAAGATGCAAGGGGACTTTTGGGTGGGGAAAAGCCTTGGAGTAGCCTGACTGCTATGGAGGAAGAATGAGCTGGGGCAAAGAATGCACTAGTCTTCTCTCTTCCATCCCTTGGGGGGAGGGAGCAGGAAATCTTTCCAGAATATTGCCTCTCTTATTTATGTTCTTGAAGAATCAATTTATTTCAATGTAACTATTAGTCCTTTATCTTGTTTTATTCCTTTTGCTCTTGATTTATGTCTTTATCTTTATTGTTTGTCTCTCTTCCTATGTCTTTATTCTTTACTGAGGTTCTGCTGTCAAATGAAATACTTTGCATATTTGTATACAAATACCTATTATTGATAAATGATTTAGANTTACAAATCACTCTGTGAATGCTATTTTTAACATGTCAAAATTCTGATAAAATAATACTTTCAGTTCTAAGGCTTTAAGGCTTTTGATTTGTTCTTCAAGAGTCAGTTACTTAGTATCATCAAGATGTTGAAATTAAACCCATTTTTGTCTCCACATTGATTGAAGCTTTAGGGCGGGACTAACAGAAGCCAGTCTCACTGCAATAACTCCTCATGTCCTTTCCACGTATTTATTCCAAATATTTCCACTGTGAAGATACTTTGCAATATTAAGAAAATGTGGAACTAGTATATATAAAGACATATTTATCAAGATGCTGCAACTTGGAGAGGAAAGGGTTTATTAGGCTTATATTTCCAGGTCANAGCTCATCATCNAGGGATGTCAAGAGAAGAACTCAAGCAGGGGATTGAAGCACAAACCATGGAGGAGTTCTGACTAACTTACTGAGTTGCTCTGTGGTTTATGTTCAGCCCAAGCTCACTTGCCCAGGAATGGTACTAGCCACAGTGGGCTGGGACCTCCTACATCTACACTACAGTGAGTGCTCTGTGTCTAGGGATCCATTGACTCAACAAAGCAAAGATGAAATGTATTTTAATAAAATATTGTTTGTAGTGAACAGATATGGCTCTTGTCATTCTTCCCTAAATAATGCAGGACCACAACTCCTTATGCAGTGTTCCCCTTACACTAGGTAGTGCATAGAACAGAGAAGTAGATTGAGTGCAAACAGTGTACCACTTTACATAAAGCATTTTGGGGTCTACTAGGGTTCGTAGAAA
>LZPO01055329.1:50143-63367 GCA_001675575.1 Neotoma lepida
AACGTTTTAGATCTAAGCAGTTCTTGGCTCCCTCCCAATTTCCTGGGTTAAGCCTCTTGATCACAGTTCAGTCCCCATCCTTGCCCACAGACTAGTCTCCCACTCTGATGACGCTGTGCCTCAGGGCATCTCTGGGTGCTCTGGGGATGCCTTTCCCATAGCTGGAGTGGGCACTCGGCCNCTCCTCTGTGTTGCACTAAAAGTTGCCATACTCTCTTCCTCTGGGGTCACCAGCTTGCACTGTCACCTGTCNTGACTATCACCCGTCCTGAGGCTTCTTACACCTGTTTACCTCATCCTCCTTTCTTGAAGAAATTCTGGGCAGGAGGTACCCCAGACTCCAGTGAGCGGGTGTCTGTTTTCACTCTGCTCACCATTAGGCTTCCAAGAGGAGGATTATGGACATCACAGCCCTGAGCCTCTATTCTGTAGAGTCAACGTCATAATGATCAGTAGAATTTTTTGATGAAAATGGTAGGTGAATATCACATGTACAAAACCAAGATGGAGCAGTGATGGCTGAGAAATGAACAGGAGCCCGGATTTCAGTTTTCCAAGCAAAAAAAATCACCATAAATAAGTAAACAAATGCCCACTTAGCATAGTGAGAACTGGTATCATCCTATGACCGCTGTTATAAAGTGCTATCAAGAGGGTTTTTCCTTCTTATTTCACAATGTCATANAGATGGCCAATACTTGCCCTTCAGTGAGGAATAGTTTTGTATACAAACATATTAATTGCCTAAATTTAGTCAGTCAAACTAATGAATGTGCTTGTAAGAAACGGTTTATTTCTCATTTGTATGAAAGAAAATTTCTCATCTATTGGGAGCTTTCCTTCCGGAAATGAAATAGTACTCAGCCCTTGACCAGTAACCTCTGGGAGAGGTTTGGATTAGGCTAATTGTTATGGGGCACAAAGGTCCTAACCCCCCAGAGCACTAGGGAACTAGGAATGTTAAACACACAGGAGCCTCACCTCAAAGGAAGAATTAACCTGTTTTCCTCCCAGAAGGCTGGGAGTCGATATTGTTAATGACCTGGTGACCTTTTTGCTATCTGCTATAGAGGCAGATCTCACCCAAATTCCCCAGAGTGATTACCCCACTCTTCCTTCCCTGGACCTTTATCTTTAGCTCCCAGTTAATGGAACCCATCCTTAGGGGGGATGTCACATGTCCTCTATAGCCTGCTGACCACTGTGCTGTCTCAGAGACTACACTAGAGTCTAGATCTTTTAGCTATAGAACCCACCCTCATGGTCAAATGTACTTTGTAAAGGAGTTTCTAAGTAGTCACACCTTAAACTTTATTGTGCACCTGGAATTGGGAAGGACTGTTGCCTGGGAACTTTCCCCCAAATTGTACTGTTTTAAATATGCTGATGAACCGCCTGGCATCAGACTCTGCAAGTCTGATCCAGGTTGATGAAGTTAATCTGCACCGGGTTTTCATTCTCACATCTTCGAGGTTTGCTTCTCTGCCTGGACACCCACAGGGTCCTCCTCAGCTAATTATCTTTTATTTTTACAGAAATTGATTGAGGTTATACAAAAAGCAGGTATATTTACAGGTACTATAATTAAACATTAAGATTTTTAAAAATGTCTTCTTCATACCCAGGTATGGACAAGCCTGAGGGAATTTTACTCTGGGGCTACTGAGATGGTTCTACAGATGCAAGAACTTGTAGNATAAACCAGATAACATGAGTTCCCAGTCCTTGGATTCCACAATGGGAGGAGGGAACCAATTCTGGGAAATTGTTCTCTGACCTCCATACTGTGTCACAGCACGTGTATGTGCACACGCTCACCTCTCTATCTCTCCCCCCCATACACACACACACATGCACACACTGTCACATTTTGTTCAAATTCAATGGCTTATCAACCACAACTCTGGACTTATTAGTTGTTTTTGTTTTGTTGAGACAGGGTCCCTATAACCCTGGCTGTCCCAGAACTTGCTATATAGACCAGGCTGGCCTCGAACTCACAGAAATCTGCCTCCAAATGCTGGGATTAAAGGCATAGGTCACCAAGTTTGACCNCTGGGCTCACAGGATGAATGAAATGAGTCTTGTGGTTAGTTAGGCACAATTAATTCAGGATTTAGGAAAAGACCACGTACTCATATATCTCCCCCTAGTGGCCAAAATGCAGAAGTTCCTATGGCTAACGACAATTTGCTTACTGAACACTAGCTCAAAGGTGAAAAGAGAGGANGGAATACTTCCCATACTTATGGCACCATATTATGAGCTTGGTATGTGGAAACTTGTAACACAATCTGTATTAAGAAGAACTAAGTCTAGATCTGTACACTAGGGATAACGAAATACAAAGATGCGTGTTTGAGTGTCAAACCCTTATAGGAGAGCTGAGCAGAACAGACTTCAGAAAATGTGGTTTTAACTACCTCATTCTCTTTACATTCACAAAGGGAATGTGCTCTGTGAAATGTGCCCTTCTGTCACACTGTGTTAACACAAACCTAGATAGTACAAGTCAGACAGACACTGCACCACTCTGTATGGCTTCCGGCTGCACGGCCCCCACCCCACAAGACATGGTAAAGACAAGATGCATACGGCTCCTGCTCCCACGGCACTGCATGCTGTTTTACAGTGAGCTATTTTTCAGTAGGGTAGAGTCCATTCTAATGATGAAAAGGAAACATAGGGCCCGGTTATATCGCTGCTCATTATTGTCATCAAGAATTTACTGTACATAATCGCATATGCGACACATTGAAGGGCAATACAAATCTATCAATGAGGAAAATTGTTTGTATCTAAAAATATTAATTGATTCAAATTATCAAACTAATGAATATGGGTGTAAGCTACAGAGCAACAGGTTTATTCACACTAGCATCACCCTAAGAAATGGGGCTGTGCTGTGACCTGGCACTGGCTGTAATGTCACCAGGCAACAGGAACTTAGCTCTGTAGTGGGGCCACCATCATTGATCAACAAATGTTTTCAGCAAATGACTAACTGTTCTTAGTGTAATGGTTTTGGCATCTTCTGTATACTNTACAAGCTATGTTCTGTGGTAGAGAGAGTAAATGAAAGGTCCCCATCTCCTCTGTGAGGATGGAGGGAACTGTCTGAATTGACTTGTAAGCTAAGTAGCTGGAAAACAGAAAGAGACTGAAGAGGGAGGGCCAGACTCCTCAGAAGTCAGTGCAAGAAAGGAAGGAGTGGTGAGNAGGAAAGTCCTGCCTGTAGGACTTCTGAGGGGTGAAGTGGGCTGCTCCACATTGTAGGAAGTTGCCATGTGGAGCTNTGGAGTCCCTGACATACACTTAGTTAGAAGACACGTGCTGTTAAGTATGAAATACAGGTTGGATTTCAGAGATGTAAGACAGGGTGCAGAATACTTTTCTAGTGATCTTNACACTGATTATAAGTGTACAGTTTCTTAGTTAANTTTTCNATTGCTGTGAAGAGATACCATGACTACAGCAACTCTTATAAGAAAAACACTTAATCGAGGGGGCTCACTTACGGTTTCAGAGGTTCAGTCCATTATCATCATGGCAGGGAACATGGTGGCATGCAGGTAGATGTTGTGCTGGAGGAGTAGCTGAGAGTTCTACCTCTTGCATGCAACAGGAAGTTGACTGAGATACTGGGTGGTATCCTGAGCATAGGAAACCTCAAAGCCTACCCCTACAGTGACACACTTCCTCCAACAAGGCCGTACCCACTCCAACAAAGCCACACCTCCTAATAGTGCCACTCCCTATGACCTTATGGGGGCCAATTACATTATAACTACCACTTTCACTCCCTGACCCCCATAAGCTTGTAACAATATCATAACACAAAATGCATTTAGTCCAACTTCAAAAGTCCCCATAGTCTATCACATTCTCAACAATGGTTTAAAAGTCCAAAGTCTCTTCTGAGATCCATGCAATCCTTTAACTGTAATCACCTATAAAGTCAAAATAAAAAAACAGATCACATACTTCCAGCATAAAATGGCACAGGATATACATTACTATTCCAAAACATAGGAAAGGAAGCATAGTGAGGAGATACTAGACAAAAGCAAGTCCAAAAACCAGCTGGGCAAACTCCAAACTCTGCATCTCCATGTCTGATGTCAAAACGCTCTTCAGATCTCTAACTCTGTTCAGCTTTGTTGACTGCAACACACTTCTTTCTCTTGGGCTTGTTCCACTCCCTGTTAGCAGCTCTCCTCCGCAGGTATCCCATGACTCTGGCATCTCTACCATCTTAGGTCTCCAACATAATCCAGGCTTCACCTTTACAGCTTCATATACTGGTTTCTCTAGGCCTCCATTCAGGGACACCCCTGACACATGCCTGGCTTCAGCAGCTTTCCTTAGGTGGGGAGGCAAATTCCATAACCTGTTCCTTCTATTCTTAGTTCTAAAGGCAGAACCAAGTTCTGCTGCTTACTGGGGCTGGAACATGGCCCCCTCATTCAATTACATCTTCACCAGCTTTTTGTCCTTCACTGCCTAAGCTTGGCTATCCTGAAATTGGATCTCTGGACCAGACTGGCCTCAAACTCAGAGATCTGCCAGCCTCTGCCCTCCCAGTGTTGGGATTAAAGGTGTGCACCACCACTCCTGGCTCTAAGTTTTTCTTTAGTTCCTTTTCACAAATTGGAAATTAGCTGGGTGGGATCTTGCCCTGAGGTCACCACTCCCTTTATTTCATTTCACAATCTGTTTTTCTCCTTGAACACAGGATTTAGCTCCATTCCACTTCCTGGTGCTCTTTTTCTCCTCAAAATTTACATTTTGTACTTTACCCTGCTCAGCTTGCTCCTTTTCATTATAAATCTTCATTAGAGTTACCACTAATAAGCACATGACAGAGTCTGTACTAGGCTGTTTTGAGATTTCCTCTGCCAAGGGAATTAACCCAAAACTCTTCACTTTAGCCTCAGGCAGACTCTTTGGCCAAGGGCAACAGGCATCCACTTTCTTCACCAAAATATCACAAGAACAATTTCTAGGCAACATACTAAAATTCTTCTCCTCTGAATCCTCTTGAGCAAGGCCCTCACAATTCATCAATTACACTCAGCACCATTGGCTTCCATGCTCCTACTAGGATGGCCCACTTAAGCAGTACTTAAACCATTCAACTGCTTTTCTAACCACAGTCCCAAGGTCCATATTCTTTCAAATAAAAGCATGGTCAGGCCTATCACAGCAATACCCCAATTGCTTGTACCAACTTCTGTCTTAGTTATGGTTTCTATTGCTATGAAGAGATACCATGACTACAGCAACTCTTATAAGGAAAACGTTTAATTGGGGTGACCCGCTTATAGTTTAGAGGTTCAGTCCATTATCATCATGATGGGGTGTATGATAGCATGCAGGCAGACATGGTGCTGGAGGAGTAGCTGAGAGTCCTACATCTTGCAGGCAACAGGACGTTGACTGAGACACAGTGGTATCCTGAGCATAGGACACCTCAAAGCTTGCCCCCACAATGACACACGTCCTCCAATAAGGTAATACTCACTCAAACAAAGCCACACCTCCTAAAAGTGCCTTTCCTTATGAGATTATGGGGGCCAATTACATTAAAACTACCACAGTAAGCATCCTACCAATTGAGCTATACCCCTAGCTCCTTTATTCTTAACCTACTACCTAAGTAATCCTTAATTTTTATCATATTAAAAAAATTATAAACCATGTATAGTGATTTGTACCTATATTTCTCTTTAGAGGCTGAATTAGGAGGATCAAGCAAATTCAAAGCCAATCTGAGTATCTTTAATTAACTAATTAATTAATTACTTAACTGATTAAATGACTGGAGATCTCTTAGTCTTTTCCTGGATTTAGCCTATGTTTTGCAGTCTGCCTGCCCTTCATCTTTTTTTCCCAATGACATATGTAAACATTTTTAAGAAGCTTAGTTATAGCTACGAACACACAATGCTGCAGACACACATCCACTTGCTTACAGCAGCATGGGCAAAAAAACTAGCTTGTTCAGCCCCTCCCCACTGCATTTTNCTGTAGCCCAAACAAATGAGGCCAGATCACATATTCCACTCCATTTTATTTTGACCTCTCTACTATTCAGACGGACTGAATAGCTAGTTGCCACATCTTCATTACTCAATGTTCTTTGCAGATCAGTGATTCTCAACCTTCTTAATGCTTTGACCCTTTAATACACTTCCTCATGTTGTGGTGACCCCCAACCATAGTTATTCTTTGCTACTTCATAACTGTAATTTTTCTATGTCATAAATCATACTATAAGTATCTGATATGTACACCATGGCGCTTGTGTACCCACCTATCTTACTTAGGGTTTCTATTCCTGTGAAGAGACACCATGACCACGGCAACTCTTATAAAGGGAAACATTTAATTGGGGCTGGCTTACAGTTTCAAAGGTTTAGTCCATTATCTTAATGACAGCATGCAGGCAGACATGGTGCTGGAGAAGGAGCTGAGAGTTCTACATCTTGATGCAAAGACAGTAGAAACAGTCGGTGTGCTACTCTAAGCGTAGCTTGAGCCAAGGAGACCTCAAATTTCATCCCTACAGTGACACATTTCCTCCAACAAGGCCACACCTACTCCAACAAAGCCACACCTCCTAATAGTGCCACTCCATATGGGGGCTATTTTTTCTCAAACTACCACACCACCCCATCTCTCACCCTTCATACAAAACAAGTAAAAAATGTAATAAACTTTAAAAAGAAAATTAAACACAAGTAATACAATCTTGGACTACTGTTATTGCCCAAGAAAAGCAAATGTCCTTCTGTGACACTAGCTTTATTTATGATGGCATAACAAAGCCANCATATCTGCTGTCTGAATAATTCCGAGAAGGTTGTCAAGGCAGTAAAATAGTCAGGGTAAATGATAGTCTTAATCATTTTCAAAAGTTTATTTTTCAGAGTCACCTGAATTTCAGAGCATCAAAATAAATTCCATTTCTCCCATTTATTAAAAGCTGCTGTTTAATCCCAACACTGAACCCTCAGTGTGAAATCCATCCATTTTAGAACTGATATCAGAGTACACGTTCCTTCATCATTTTGAATTATGATATTGTTCCAGTGTGGATTCAGCACTACTCACAGTGGACTTTGCCTTCAAGAGTAAATTTTATTTCCAACATAGCCTTTGGAAAATGTTAAGAGCAATCTTTTATAAAATATTTACTTATTTGTTGAGAGAGAGAGAGCATGTCAGTGCCATGCATGCATGTGAAGGTCAAAGGGCAGGTTTTGGGAGCCGTTCTCCTTCCACTGTGGGATCTGGGGATTGAACTCAAGCCATCAGGCTTATACAGCAAGTGCCTTTACACTCTGAGCATCTCTCTGACCTACATGGAATCTTTTCTAAACGCAAATACACACATACAAATCTTTAAATGAAGCCTACAGAGAGTTACAGAAGAANGAAATACAAAATCATCACTTTCTTTAGAAATTGTAATAAAGTGAAAATGGTTATGTGCTCTAAAGAGAACCGTGCATAGCCCAGATTTGTAATTTTATGTGATTTATATGACTTTTTTCTATCATCTGTTCCCACTCAACTGAAACTCTGTATCTTAGGTTGGACTCCTAGGGAGCAGATTGTGAGAGAAGACGGGAGAGGAGGGGTTGGTTGCAGCCTACAAAGATCTCAGAGACCCCCATGGTCTACTCAGAGGCTGATCATTCCTTCTAAATTAAATCAAGTAAAAACCAAAATATCAAGACTTTATTGCCCAGCTGCTGGATGCAAGATGACCAAAGGTGGGCGTGTGACTTGGGTGTAGGCTCTAGACTGGATTAAATGAATATGTGATTTATGCCATCCAGTTGAATTCTTTCAAGATGTCATCAACAGGAGAGATGGCTCAGTCTATTAAAGTACCTGCCTTGCAAGCATGAGGACCTGAGTTCAGATCCTCAGTACTCACATACAAGATGGATTTCCAACAGTCTTTGAAAAATATTATGAGGCATCTTTTATGAAGTTTTTATTTATCTAGAGTGCATGTGACACATGTCTGTAACCCCAGTGCTGGGGTGACTGTGACAGGCAGATTCCAAGGGCTCACTGGCCAGCCAACCTGGTTGAATCAATGAGCTCTAGGTTTGGTGAGAAACCTAGTCTCAAAAAATAAAATGGAGAGCAGTGGAAGACAACCCCTGCCATGGACCTGTGGCCTCCACATGCACATGCACCTATTTACACATTTGCACAAGCATATACACACAACACNCACACAGAAGTCACACACAGAGATGGTGGTACTGATGTCTATATTCTGTAGAAGGCAATGTTATTTTTGTTAATATCTTGATATGGGGACAGAACCAGTTTCTGAATCTCTCACTTGGTCTTTATTATTATGATATGTCTTCTTTAATTTTTTTAGCAGTCTATTTATTTTTATTTTATGTACATTGGTATTTTGCCTGCATGTATGTCTATCTGCATGAGGATGTCAGATCTATTGGAACTGGAGTTACAGACAGTTGTGAGCTGCCACGTGGGTGCTGGGAATTGAACCTGGGTCCCTTGGAAGAGCACACAGTGCTCTTAATCACTGAGCCATCTCTCCAGCCCTGTGATATGTCTTGCCACAGAGCCAAGGAATCATTTTTTTTCCCAACAGAGGTCATGGCTTCTGCAGGCCTAACTAGCTAGTTTTAAATTCTTTCAACTCCTGCTATTTTCACCAATCAGTCCTAGGCCTGGTCTTGGTTTCCATGGAGGCCTCTGGCTTTCATGCAAGGCTTTGAATGACCAATTATGACAGTTATTTTTGTCAACTTGGCTGGAATGAAAAAATATATAGGAGGAGAGTAAAGCCTTCTGAGTGTGTCTCTGAGGTGCCCAGAAACAAGGACGTCATGAAGGTTATAATCAAATGTACTAATTTAATCTGCTAATGAATTAAAAATTTGAATTTTGGGGAGGCAGAACCATGAGAGGTGGACCTAGGTAAAAGAAGTGGGTCACTGGATCTGTGCCTTTGAGGGTGCACTTTGGCACTTGTCTCTTCTAGTTACTTTTCTCTGCTTCCTGGCCTCCATCAGGCGCTACCTGCTCCTACTACCCCATCATACCTCATCTCAAGTCCACAGCAAAGGGTCCAACTGACCTTTTAGACTGAAATCTCTCAAATCCCGAACTAAAGTAACTCTTTTCTCCTTTGGTTAGGGATTCTGACACAGCCATTAAGTCACTCTTATTCTACCATATTTTTCAAGGCTGTAGCAGTGCTTAGCAATAGCTGGTCAATTCTACCATCCTGAAGGGCTGGTCCCTTCCATACTTCTCAATCACTTGATACATAGTGCCTACCATTGTATGGGCAGCTCAGCTTACTACTTGTGAAAGTCGTAACAAATGCGCTATCTCGGCATTCTAGGGGTTGTGGGCTCTGCTGACCATCACCGAGTGGGGCTCACCTGCTCTAAGTCAGGGGACAGAATGAGGTACAAAATCCCACTGGTTCTCCTTTCTTGTGTCACTCCTTCAAGCATCCTAGCTTGGGCTTCCTGAAAAGCAAACTTGGAGATGAAATTAGAGGCTAGATTAGGGGCTGCTAGCTGTGGCAGGAAGAGGCCCGTGGGCAGAGGGAGAAGTGGGACTATATAATGGAATCACAAAGCAGTCTCTGGCAAGTGTAGTGGCACAGGCCTTTAACTCAAGCACTTGGGAGGCAGATCTCTGTGAGTTCAAGGCCAGCTTGATCTACATAGTGAGTTCCAGGATAGCTAGGGCTATGTAGAGACCCTGTTTCAAAAAAACCAAAGCCAAATCAAAACAACACAAAATACCCACAAGGCAGACGCAGCTGTCCTTGTGTGTGGGGAACTCTGCAGCTGAGATGAGCTTTTGATCACCCCAATATGGGGCAGTATGGTGACTCTTTGAATGCAGGCCGCCCTAGAAAGGGGGATTAACTGGTGGCTCTCTCCAGTTAAGGCAATTATGAAGTCTGATAGAATATCAGCAACACTCCCAGATGGGACTAAATCATCATGCACTTAGGAAGAATCCAACCTTTTCTGACCTTTCCCAACAACTTCTCAAAGGCATATATTTTGACATTTGTGTATTGATGGACTGTGTGTATGTGTGTGCCACAGTACATTTGTGGAGGTCAGAGGACAGCTTGTGGGAATCAGTTCTCTCCTTTCATCATGTGAGTTCCAGGAATCAACTTNAGTTGTCAAGGTTAGCCGCCAGCACCTTTACCCACTGAGCCATCTCTTCAGCTCTTTTTCTAACCTTTAAATCAAATCATGTCTTTGAAATATTCTTGTAAAAGAATTGAGTGAACTGGAAAGGGTTCCTGTTGTTATCATTTGTATTTTGTAATTGTAGTAATGCTTTTTTAAACTACCAATTCATCTACAAATGGTTATGTCAAAGGAAAACACAACGTTGCACAGGCTTAGGAAAACAAAAAATCAAGAAGTGATGCCCACATACATTTGCAGGATTTTACCTTTGAATTTCTGCAGTAAGCTAGCGGCATGCAGATAACAAGCTATCCAAATTAAAATGTTCATAACAATGTTCACCTACAAAGAACAAAGCTAAGATCAAGTGAGTAGCTGTTTAATAAAATGAGCAGAGCCCCCATTATAACAACAGCTCTTTATTCCATGGTTTCAAATACATAGCAGACCAACCAAGTTCCCTGAAATTTAGCAATGACATTCAACACAATCCTCCACACTCTAGTCTAAAGCAGAATTCGCTTCACAAAGCCTTGTGCTGAAGAGAGTTTAAGCACCAGTGAGACTGTTGCCAGTGGTACTTTCATCTCTCCATTGTCACAGTCAAACACAGGTTCATCCTCCGTGCCTGATCCTGTAAAATGGGTGCTACACTCAGCCTTGTGGTACAAAGTTTATAAATACAATATACCAATACAAAGTTGAAGCCATTACAAAGAGCTTAAGAACAACTACCAGGAGACAATTAAATCTGGGAAGTCGACGGCATCTGAAGAGATCTGCAAAGAACGCGCAGACGTACATNACAGTAAACGTTTTCCTGGGGAAGAGGCGTGAGGGGAACTTACACGCTGCCGAAAGATTTCCTAAGCTGCCCCGAGCCTACTTTCTCTCTGCTATTATCTTTAAATACTGCAGAGCATTGTGAGCGGCGTCACTCTGTGCATTGCTACAGGAGATGCCTGAGCCATGACACACGGTGATAGGACTGGTAGACAGTTCTGCGAGACACTGATACTGTCCATTGGCACTCAGTTCCTCTGTAACGACACACGTAAATACGATAGTCAGTGCTGGGTATGTGTAAAGCAAATCCTCTAGAAGAGGTTGTTTTTTGTTTTTTTTTCTGTTTTTTAAGCATTTATAGCACACTACCTCATTCATTCATCAATACTTATACAAACAGAACACAGACAGGGAGTTGGGTATGCCAGCTCACATCTGAATTCCATAGTACATGGGTAGAGATAGAGGACTTCCAATTCTAGGCCAGCCTGAGCAATACAATGAGTTCTAGGTTAGCCTGGGCCATAAAGCAATTTTTAGGCTAGCCTGGGCCATAATGCAAGACACTCAAGGAAAAAAAAATCTAACCAAAATAAGACAACCTCTACCATCTTCCCCACATGCTCAGCTGTAGCGGTTCTCAAACTGTTTCATAATTACCTAAAGAAAGCTGAAAGAAATGCTGATGTCTAGACTTCATGTTAGTCTACTCAATCAGAAATCAGGGCTCCAGCATTTCTAAGATACCTCCAAGGGAACTCTAATGTGACCCGTAGGAGAATGTTTGCCAATTACTGAACCATAGCACGTGTCTTAATAGGAAAGAACCATTTACTAAAGAATGGGCAAGACTATGTTTTCCATTAGGAAGTCATTTTCAGTAGGCATTTAAGCAGAATAAACTTGATGCATGGAGAGACCACCCCACGCTTTCTTGCATGTTCTTTGATTTGAAGTCTGTGCAGAAGTCTTAGTTACAGTGTCCTAAAATCAACACAGAAGCCCAGGAAACGAATGTTCTCAGCAACTGACGAGTCACTCACTGAAGATGGTGATGTGAGGGGAAGAAATAAGTTTGAAATATAAAGTATCACTTATTTAGAGTGGCCACAGGGGCTGACGAGATGGCTCACTGGGCTAAGGCTCTTGCGGCACAAACCTAGAGACCTGGGTTTGATCCCTGGAGCCCATGTAAAGATGAGAGGAGAGAACNGACTCCACAGAGTTGTCTTCTGATCCCATACATGCTGTGTGTGGCACACATACGCACACATACACACACATGCACACATACACATACACAAACAATGATAATTTTTGAAGTGACCATGGTTAAATGATGTTATTTAATCAATTTCAAGGACAATACCCCCATAGCAAGAGGATTACTGAATGAGTGAATGGGCTTTCTAGTTACTGCATCAAAGACTTTTTTCCTTCAACAAAAGAAAAATTGACATAAAGTCAACTATTTTTAAACTGAACAATTCCATGCCGTTTACTACATTCACAGCTCTCTTCATTTTCACATCATTTCCACAGCCTGACAGGACACCTGCACCCATTGGACAGTTGTCCTCCCAGGTACCTTCTCTTCCACTCCTGACACCCACCAGCCTGTGCTGTCTGCATGGGTTAACCTCTTCACTGGATCATACTGGAGCCGTCCGTGTCTGGCTTCTTTCACTTGGCACAATACTTTTCAAGTTCGTCTACGTTGTGGTAGGAATTAGAACTTCATTTCTTTCTGAGGCTGAACGGCATCTCATTGAATGTATATTCAACCGTTTGTTTATCTACTCACTCCTTGAAGAACACCTGACCTGTTTCTACTTCTTGGCTCTTGGGAATAGTATACTATGAACATGTCATTACTGGTTGAATTGAATACTAGTTTCAATCCCCAGGAGTGAAGTTTCTTGGTCACATGAGTTGCTGATAATCTTTTTATCTAGTAGTTGCACCATTTTATACATGACCACCAATGGATGAGGTTCCAAACTGGAATCTCACAGACTTTTGCTATTTCCCATTCTCCTGACTGTAGCCATCCTAGTGGGTTTGAAGTGGTCCTTCTCTGTGGCTTTAATTTGCATTCCCCTTTGAAATAACGAGGTTGAACACCCTTGTAGGTGCTTTGCTTGTCATTTGTCTGTTTGTTCTCTTCTTTTTCTTTCCTTCCTTTTTCCCTTCTCTCTCTCTCTCTCTC
>LZPO01055329.1:72648-85976 GCA_001675575.1 Neotoma lepida
AACCATTAGTCAGGAAATCTAGCTCTAGCAATAGTAACACAGGCTATAAATGTTTTTTCATCCAGATATCTAGGCAAGAAGAATTTGTTCTGTCATCTGCTTAGTATAAGGTTAATCCTCTGAGATTTTGATGCATCTTGCATAAGGTAGACGCCCTATATGAGTCTGGGTTTAGCATGTGTGTGTGGATTATAATCAGGGGAAAGAGAACAGTCTCTTCTAGGGAGTTACTTGGGAAATCAATGCCTAGTTCTGAAGAAGCTGTACTCCATGCTGACAACAACTAAGCAACTCGAGTCATTTCTGCCGTGACACATGAGGTTCAGCTACTGCATCTCCTCCAACTGCCAAGTTTAACACAGGCTGATGAGATAGATGAGTATTCACTTACAATGCTGCATGCCGAAGCTACGCAAATAATTGGCATGGAGAAGTGAGAAAGCCTCTGTATTAAATCAGGCCACTGTAGGCCTGGGTACAGCTTAGTAATTCTCATCTTATCTGTCAAGAAGCACAAATACATAGTCAAGTTTGTTAGCCTTCCACGGTGACAAAGTGAAGTGCCCATGTGCAGAGAGGACATGCTTTTTTTTGATTTCTACAAATGTACCCAACACTCTGGGATGATCTTTGGGTTGCACAGAACAGGAGGGCCACCATCCACAGGTGGACGGGCTCAAAAGCTGTACTACGAGAAGTGTGACCTGAAAGCCAGCATAAGTCACTTATATACAGAGGATAAGCATCACCTTGTGAGGTCCAAGGCTGGTCTGAGGCAAGCACTTATCATGAAGGTAAACAGGTCACTAGTTTTAAATTACCCAAACGCTTCAGCGTGACTGAGAAAGAGAGAGCTACTGCATGGGACTTAAATATACTCCTAAAACTGTAAGTCTCACTATGGCTGGAGAACAAAAAAACCAGTCTACCCTAAATTCCACTGGCCCTTTGGCCAACTATGGGTAGATTACATACAACTGAACTCCAGGCATCTCCGGGTGTGTGTAAGAGAGGAAACTGAAGGTATGCCATGTTCCACAGTGTCCTAGTATAAATCAAAGACCCCATTGATGAGATATACAATGCTCAGGACCAATACTCTTTCTAAAGGCACTGGCTGTGGCGGACATTTCCATTTGGAAGAGTCTGGAATTACTACCCCTCTTAACATACCCTGTACTTGATACAGGGAAGGTACACCTTGCCTCCTTTTCCAAATGAGAACTCCTAAGGGTACTTTCAGCTAGGTAGAGTGACTTATGCCCCTAAAACCAGCATCAAGGAGGATGAGGTGGGAGGACCATTAGTTGGAGTCCAGCCTGGGCTACATAGTGAATTTGAGGCCAGTTAGGGTCCACAAAACAAAGGAAGACCATCTCTTAACAGAAAAAAGTACTATTTTTACTCACTCTTTTCCACCTTACACCTTATTTTCTTTAGTATACAAATAACCAATAAATTAACAAATTAATACCCTGCATATTAAGAATATTAATATCTGCCAGAAACACTGACTGCACTCCAACACGAACCAGTAAAGCCTAGTTTATGATAGCCTTCCTTTAATTGTCTTTAATTGTCATTAAATTGTCTTTAATGAAAGGCTTTCACAGATACGGAATTTTAGAGTGAAGATACTAATAATAGTTCTTTCTACTGCTTTTCTGAGCATGTTAAAATTTTTCATCTTACCTCAGCCATGAAAATTTTGAGCTGCAGAATACAAAGAAATTTAGCTCACCAAATACTTGCATTGGCTTTCAAAATGTTTATGGCGGCCTCTGCAGCTCTATGCTTCGCCAGCTTCTTACTCGTGCCTTCACCTGAATTAGAGATGGGGGAAAAAGTTCTTAGTCTCTGTGAAGAAGTATGGGTTTCATAGCTGTGGTCCTAGAGCAAAACAAAGTCACTATATGCAGGCTTGCTACATCCACTACATGCAGTTATATTATTAAAACACTCAACATGTGAAATCAACACATTAAAACCAGTTTTGAAAGTATTATTTATTTGAGTTTATGCATACCTATATAAAACACTATTTCTATATTACATATATTTATATGTATTATATAAAATAGGAATAAGCTAGATCATATCACACCTCCCGATGAAACAGAAATTAGCATTTTGNTCTTTGTTGTGGGATATTTGTACACGATGTGAAGAAAATGTATTACTGTGATTGTAATGATGTGTAATAAAAAGCTGAATGGCCAATAGCTAGGCAGGAGGTATAGGCAGGACTTCCAGGCAGAGAGAGATGGAGTAGGTGATGAATCTAGGTGTGTGAGAGACATCAGTGGGACTCTAAAGTCAGACATACGGTACAGATCAGAGGTAACCAAGCCAGGCAACAGAACGTAGATTAAAATAAGTGGGTTAATTTAAGTATAGGAGCTAGTGGGATAAACCTAAGCTAAGGCTGAGCTTTCATAATTAATAAAAAGTCTGCATGTCATTATTTGGGAGCTGGCTGGCNGGACAGAAAAAGACTCACTATAGCTCTTCCTTTATTCCTAGACAGANAAGAAGTTCTTCTGCAGCAAGCTGTCTTTAAAGAAGCCACCAACAGTCCCTGTTCTAGCTCAGCAGGCAGGATCACACATGGAGTACAGTGGAGAAGTGCTGGCACACAGGAGGTGAAGCTTATGTCCTACATCTTCCACACAATCAGTATAGCTAACAAGGGTAGACAAGGGGAGGATGTGGGAAGACTGAATGAACTCTTCGTTTCAGCCATCACGAGAGGTAAATGATGAAGTCCNTCTTTTCCTTCTGAGTTCAAATCCCCAAACTCATGGAGAATATTTTCAAGTATCAGAGGACAGAGCCCTCTACTCTCTTATCTACTAAAACAGACACTGGGGATATGGCCTGGGGCTAAACACAATCTCTTGCTCTCTAGGACTGACAGCCAAATGTCTGTTAACAGATAGCCGAAACACAAAGGACATGTTATAACAAACTTCAGTGCAAGCTATAAAGAGGCATACAAGATCAGCAGCTTGCCAGGTGTGGCCACAAAATCTCACCTATTCAGAAGGCTGAGGCAGGAGGATTGGGAATTAAGGGTCAGCTTGAGCCCCCACCAGATACCGTGTCAAAATCAAAAAGGGCAAAAAATTAGCAGCTTAGCTACTCTTGGAGACACTCAGGAGGTTTTCATGGAGGAAGGGAGAACTATATAGACTCCTAGAAGACAACTCAAAGCTAGTGAGGTGAGGGAGAGCTGAGGATTGGGAGAGCTGAGGACTGGAAGAACACTGCTGAGGAGCACTCACAAANGTTTCAGGGCAACAGAGCACTCAGTGTTCTCAAGGCCCCAAGCAGCTGAATGTGAATAAAGTCTGTGAGCTTCATGAAAGGGGTTCTGAGATGTAGAGGTGGAGGAAGAAATGAAGTGTATTATAAATTTGCCCTTTCCAAATCTTCATGTATATATGAATTGCCAGGGAACTTTTAATGTATACTCTGATCTCATCATTTGGGAAGGACCGATACTCTGCATTCCTACCAAGTACCCTTGCGGTATTGAGGCTCCTTGCTGACATTTTTGGAAGGGTGTAAATCATGTTAACAAGTTGGGGTTTATTTTAAATGTTTAGGCAATGGGGAAATCACTAAATGGATTATAAAGAAAGGGGAAGATTAATTAGAATGCTAGAAAAAGCATTCTGAGTTAGGTGACAGTGGTGTGTACCTATAAGCCCAGCATTTGGGAGGCTGAGGCAGGAGGACAAGGAATTCAAGGTCAGCTGAGGCTACACTGGGAGCATCTGCCTCAAAACAGCAACTTAAGAACACTAGCTGTCATGCAGAGAATGGTCACCACAAGACTCCAAATTCAAAGAGCAGTTACATCACAGCAACTTGAGTCTAAGTGAATGATGACGATGGTCTATACCAGCTGTTCTCAACCCGAGTCGCAACCCCCACCGGCGTCCAATACATTACCATTCATAACAGTAGCAAATTACCGTTATGAAGTAGCAACAAAATAACTTTATGGGTTAAAATTAAGTTGTTCATCTCTAAACTAAAATGCACTAAAGGGGAAAATGGCTTTTGTTTTTCTTGAGCACTCCTCACAAATATTTGAAAAATGATGAGCTAAAGTAGTAACTCAATCTAAGCTTGTGGATTTCTATAAGGAACCTTCCAGCCTATACCTACAATCCATCTGCCCCCCCCCCACACACACACAAATAAAAAGATCTTCAATTTTCTGAAGTGGCTTCAATGACTATAGGCAACCCTAGACTCCCAGATACAAATAAACAACAGACATTCAGACTACTAGACAGTGGAACTTTAGCTTTTCCTAGATTTTTTCTTTGTATATTTACAAATTAAATTATTCAACTTTTTTTATGCTTTCAACTAAGTAAGTATAGAGGAAAATGATGTTCATGTTTACAAATGTCAACTCTGGTTGCCACTTTCTCAGGCTCAGACTGAAAGAAGATATGAATCTGGACTGTAAAACTTCTTTGTTGTGTGACCTTGGCAACACGGCTTATGAAAATGTCTGTCAACTTGCTACTTCATGAATAAAAAAGGGAAACAATCTTATACAAAATACCTGTATAGAATCTAAAACAAGAAGCTACTGTGCAATACAGCTTGGAGGGACACAGTATGGCAGTCTCTGCCTTCCCCTGATATTTCATGGACACAGACTCAAGAGTGGTACCAAAGTTCCAGATGTGTCCATAAAGGGGGACACTCAGAAAATTCTGCGGTCATGCCTACTGGCATCTGCATTTGTAACTTTAAAAGTTAATAGGACCTACTGACCTAGCTATGACAGCCCTAAGAACATTTCCAGTTTCTAATTCTTAAGAAGAACGTTAGCAGGCTCCCTAGGTATATAGGAAGAGATGTGCAAGATGCTTGGATACTTTCTGAGTATCTGAGCTTCTTACATCCTAAGTAGACAAAAATTAGGGAGCGAAACAAATGAAGTTGATGCTGGAGTCTCTCGTCTGCTCCCACAGGTGTCTTAGGTAAAAGGGGGCACTTTTCTTAACTGAAAAGCAATACAAAGTCAGGACCGCCGGTCCACATAGTCATGGGGGTTAACTTCATACAGACCTGTGCAAGTTATGTCACCAACGGTTACTCTGAAGGTGAAAGTGGGCACGTGTATTTGCACATCAGATCTTTCACATTCGTAAACAGGAATGTTCTTGGTCTTCATGCCGTATTCGTGCAATACCTGAATCGGTGTTTTCCCAGGCTTGGCTGTTATCATCTTACCCAAACTGCAAAAACCAGAAAAATGTATGCTTTACACGTCAAAGCTGAAAGGGAAGCAAAAGCATCCACTTGTCAGTTTTGACAGCCACAAATAGTGACAAAAATGCTCCCCAGCTCCCCAGTAGCCAGGATCAGTGTTAAGGCCTGGGCGCACCTGTCTCTGAGCGCTGCAGCTCATAGATGAGGGTAGAGGTCTGTATAGAGAGAACTTGAGCGCAGTGAGAGGGATGCTGAAGGAAACCGGGTGGACTCGGGAACTGGGGGCTAGATCAAGCCTACACCCGGGTCCGTGCGGCACCCTTGGTCATATCCTCCAGATCGGATAGTGGCCGAAGGGGCGGGGCGCGCGGCAGATCCCGGGCCCGGAGGGCGGGCCCAGTGCCGTGCCCGGGGAAGGAGGGGGCTTTACCCAGAATGCAGCCCGACAGCCCNCTCCCCGCCCCTGCCCCACTGCCCACCCGTCTTGGGCCTGCGGCCTCGACGGCCCGGCGCTGACCTGAAGGTCCCGCTGTCCTCGCGCTCCAGCGGCGGGGCCTCGGCGCGATGCCTGCTGTGGGACATGGCGAGAAGGGACGGCTGGGCACAGCGATCGAGAGTAGTGTGGATCTGCTGGGTCCTCCCTCTCCACGTCGGCCAGATCCCGAGAGGAGCTTGCCTGCACTGCTGCCCGGCTCCCCCTTGGATTGCTGCCTGCCTCTCTCCAGACCAGGGACAAGCGGAGAGGGAGGGAGAGGCGGGGCCTCGGCGCGGAAGAGCCGGCCACACCCCCTCTCTGCCGGGCCTCTCGGCCCCGCCCCTCTCTGCCATGCTCCGCCCCTCGCTGTTCCTAGTTCCCCCTATGCCGCGGTGCTCGGCTCTTTCCCGGTTCCCCTTCTGCGGGTCCCTGCTCTTCCCAGCTACGGCCCGTGCCCTNGCTGGGTTCCCTGAGCTTCTCCGCGCCCGGCCCCGCCCGTCCCGCGGTCAGGTCCCGCCCTCTCTGCCAGTCCCGGCTCTTCCCAGCTTCCAATGCTTCTGAGAGCCTGGCCCCGCCCCTACCCCTAGGCTCCACCTCCGTGCCAGTCCAGGCTCTTCCCAGTTTCTACCTGCTCCCCGCTTCGGTTCCCTGGGTTTCCCCTCCCGCCTTTAGTGGCGCAGAGGCTCAGTCCTTTGTCCTTAGAGGGAGGCCCTTTCCGGTGAGAAAGCTTGTAGTAGGCCGAGAGCCAGCGTGTTTGAGGAGCAAGGAAGAAAGGTTAAGGGTTAGGCTACTTTAAAATTCCGAATGCAAAATTGCTAAGAAAATTCGGGATCTTGGCCCCGAAACTTGAGACCTCAGAGTATCGGCTAAAGGGGCAGCAGGCTATCCCGGGCAGGGCTGGCTTAAGAGTACTGGATCCCTGGAACCTTCGCCTTCCTGGTGGGCTCCTGTGGCCTGAAGGCTCTAGGACACTGCTTCTCAATCTTCCTAAAGCTGCGACCCTTCAATAGAGTTCCTCATGCTGTGGCGACCCCCAGCCATAAAATTATTTTTGTTGCTACTTCGTAACTATAATTTTGCTACTGTTATGAATCATAATGAAAATATCTGATATGTAACCCTCAAAAGGGTTGCAACCCACAGGTTGAGAACCACTGCTTTAGGAGATTACAGGTTCCACGATGAGACCAGGNNGGTGGGATGCACAGCAAAGATATTTAGACCTGTTTCCAGGATCGCTCTTCCCGCCCCTGCTGACTTGTGCAGTGGGGAATGATGACGTTTAGTCTGGGATGCTCCACCTTCAGAGTATGTTGTGGGTGTGTCAGACAGGACACAGCGAGTCTTAGAGATTTGTNAACTACTTTGCACAATGGCTCCTGTGCTTACTTGATGCTCCAAAAGTGGTTTTATGATGGAAATTTGTTTTGAGTTGCATGTGAGCCCAAATACTTGGAAACAAGTAAAAGTATCCAGAATCTAGTCAAATTGAAGTCTAGTTGGAGCTTAGGTTAAGTCTGTTCTCTCTTCCTTTATTTCTGCATAAGGAGTATAGGTTACTACCCAATAATGCTACTACTCTTACGTGTTAATGAGTATTGTATTGTAAGGACCACTTTCAAAATATGTCAACCACTTATGGCCATACAATATCTCAGTACAGNATTTTTTCTACAATTTAATTTAAACGGATCCACAAAACTCCTTGAAAATAAGCCAAAACTTTATATAACTATTTTTATAGATTGAGTGATTGTGACAGTAGTGAGCAACAAAAGGGAGGTAAATTCAGCGGAACTCTATCAGGTGATGTAGTTTGAGCCATCCGTTTCAAAGTAAGAGACTTCCATAGTAGTTTTTAATGTGTAATGTAATTTGTAACTAAAAGCCTTCAGAATTCTATAGAGAGCTGCTTACAATTGTTCTTCTGTATTCTGTGAATTGGTATTTGGTATTTATACACATAGTTTTATGAGCATACAAAATCCCAGATGAGAGAAATGTTCATGTAATGATCTGTGTATTGTGAGGATTCAAAAAGTGCTTTTCTGTTGCCAAAAGTCACCTGCTGGACTCGTGAAGGAATTCCTCTTGAATGATGTCCACTGTAGATCACATCCAGGCCTAAAGTGAGGGCCCAGCTGCACCATTTCCCATAGGACTTTACACTTCTTTCCAAACTGGCTCTTTGCTGTGGCAGAGCACTCTCAACTGTGGTCTCCTCAAGGACNTGGGTAGTACNTTTGAATTAGTTTTTTTGTGTATATTTTAGTTCTGTAGACCGCCATTCCCAGTTAGGCTTGCTTTTAGCGTATCATTTTTCATTGCCATCTATTATTCATTACCCGAGCTCATGAAGGGGGGCAGTGTTGTGAATTGCACACCNGTTAAGTACCTGATGAAAGCGTGCTTTCTAGTTCTAACCCGCATAATTGGATTTAACATCCAACAAGGCTTAGTTTGGTGTCTGATTTTCTTCTTCAAAAAATGGGTTCGTTGCCTGAGGGTCGCTGTCAATGAGGCCTTGATATTAATATGTTTGCCGCTGCTACCAAGAGCTTTGTTAAACAAGTTGGAGATGGAGGGAGATTAGTGCCTGTTCCGAGCCTCAGTGAAGCTGACAAATACCAACCCCTGAGTNTGGTGGTCAAAAAGAAGCGCTGTTTTCTGTTTCCTAGATACAAATTTACCTCAACGCCTTTCACACTTAAAGATATTCTCCTAGGAGACAGAGACATTTCAGCTGGTAAGTTTAAATGTTTGGGAGTGACTCTCCACGGGGCTATAGCACTAATAACCTAAGGGAGGTTGTGCGGATTAATTATATTAATAATACACACTTTATGAGTAAAATCAACCTTCATATGGTAGTAGTATCATTAAGATGGGTGATGCTTAAGTCTTTATACCTTCAAATTTCTTATTGCTTAATTTTAAAATCAATTATAAGTTGTTTTTAATTAAATAGACCAAGAAAATGTTATATTTTGTCCTGTATAATATAGGGTATTATTTGGCCTTACCCATTTCACATGATCAATAAGTGAAAGTAATTATTTTACAGTTTATTACAATAGGTAAACTCAATTTTTTAAAATGTGGGTACTGGGGGATTAAACTCGGATTCTCATGCTTACAAGCATATACTTTACCAGCTGAGCCATCTCCCAGCTCTGAAATGTGTTTTTAAAACTAGATTTTAAAATAGGCATGATGACTAGTNATTGGTTATGGACACTTGTTTTTCTTTCAACTACCCAATGAATCTTGATTAATATATATGTATTCTGTTGTCTGAACAAAAAATGTGAGTTTGTTTAAAGTATCTTATCAATTCTTGAAGTAAAATTGCCTTTCACACCTTTCATGTGTTTTGAAATGCTGTCTAATTTGGGCAAAAGAATTTTTCAGTCATGTTAACATGATAATAAATAAAGTCTATGTAGGATGAATTTGAGACNTTTAAAAAATATTAGGTTCCTTCTCCTAAGGTATTTCATCTTATCAGTTACTGAATTATGAAGATGAGTCAGATGTCTCCCTCTATGGAAGACGAAGCAACCATATTGTGAATGACGTTGGGATTAATGTTACTGGATCTGATTCCATCGCAGTCAAAGCTTCCTTCGGTGTAGTAACCAAACATGAAGTGGAAGTCTCAACATTACTCAAGGAAATTACTGCACGGTCAGTACAAAGATCCTGATGTACTGCAGTATTTTCATTAAATGATTTAACTGAATCAACTCCATTACAAAGAATGCTTAAAACATTTGGGTTATATTTTATGAGTTAATTTATATTTTTCTTCACTTGAAAGACTACATATTAGCAGCTAATTAGTACCCCATCCCAATCAAAAATCATTTGACANACATTTTAGTTGTTTCCCAAAACATTACTGTGGTTCTGCACAATTTGCTAAATTATTAAATTGAAATAATACAAGCTGGGCTTCCAACAGACTCTCAACAGACAGAATAGAACATTCTACAGAACCAGGAGATTCAGGTGTGGTAGTACAGGCCAGTAATCCCAGATACTTCGGAGAGTGAGACAGGAGAATCACAAGTTCAAAGCCTGTTTGGGCTACATAGTGAGTTCAAGTCCATCTTGAGCAAATTATTGAGCATCTGTCTAAATAAAGAGGGGGTGACTAGCTGGGAGGTGGCTCAGTGATAGAGCACTTGCCTAGCATACACAAGGCCCTGGGTTCAGTCCCCAATTCTACAAAACTCAAGGTAATGCCTCCATTCTATAAAACAAGAAAAACCACTAAAGGGAGTGGCAAATTAGTCAAGCGATTTATATTTTCTGATTTGCATCATGCCTGCCTTGATTCACTCATAGTTAAGGTGGGCCACAAATAACACAACAGGTACATTCAATTCTGTATAATCACATATTGAAGCATCTTGTGCACATATCTTTTTTATTTTATTCTAGAAAAATTAATTTTGACCACAGTTTGATCCGTCAGTCAAGGAGCAGCAGGAAGGCCGTGCTGTGTGTGGTCATGGAGAGCATCAGAACCACACGACAGTGCTCCCTGTCTGTGCATGCTGGGATTCGAGGGGAAGCCATGCGGGTAAGACACACTCAGGGCTTCACTAGCTAACCCCAGAGTTACTATGGAGTTCTTAAAAAGTTACTCATAACAGGCTTGTGCCTTTCGTCAAAGGCAGAAAAGAAAGAGCCTCNGTTGTGTAGGGCTTCACTCCAGAGTGGTTATGCTTCCGAATAAGACTACCCAAGACAACTTGGGTTCTAAATGTGTATAATAAAATACAAACAATCCACTAAACCTTGTGAATTTATGTATATACTGGAATCCTTCCAATTAAATAGTACTTAAATGTTGTATTAAGAACAAAAAGTAAGTTCGACTGTTGCATTCTTTGATTTTATTTTTAAGTAATGCAATTCATACTGAAATTTTAAAAGTTGANTTTTTAACTATTTTTTTGCATTTACTTNTTATTTTGTGCTCTGTGTGTGTGCAAGTGCCACAGTGCACATGTTGAAGTCAGAGGACAAATTGTGGGACTCAATTTTCTCCTTCCATATGTGTGTCACAGTGAGCAAGCCCAGGGAGGTCAGGCACTGTGGCAGCAAATAAGTGGCTTTATCTGCTGAGCCATATCACCAGCCCTGAATTTATATTTTATATGAAAGTAGTTTTTCTAATTAACATTATCAATAGCTAAATATGCTTAATTTTTGTGTAAATCCTTTTAAAAGGTAGAACTTAGAAAACTGGGCTAGAGAGACATCTAGTTAAGAAAACTGGTTGCTTTCTGAAAGCACCCAGATTTGGTTCCCAGCACCCTCATGGTGATTCACAAGTGGCTGTAACTCCAGTTCCAGGGGATCTGATACCCTTTTCTGGCCTCTGCAGGCACACACATGCACACCACTATGAAACCCATGAGTTTTGTATACTAATTTAATTTTTAAAGTGGGATGTGGGATGGCTCTGTCTATAAAGTGCTTGCTGTGCAAGCATGGGGATCTGAACCTGACCACCGGCAACCGGATGAAAGCTAAGTGTTACAGTGTGTATCTATGATTCCAGCACAAGGGAGGCAGCAGAGAGAGGAGCATCTCTGGGACTGGCCAGCCTTCTAATAGTCTTATCCAGTCAGTNAGGTCCATGTTCAGTGAGCGACTATCTCAAAAAAAATAAGATGGAGAGCTATAGAGCTATAGAGGAAGACACCCAAGGTTGTTCCCAGGCTTCCACATACATCCATATCCATGTGGTCATGTACCCCATGCATGTGTGCACACACATGCAAACACATACACATGCATACACCTATAGAAGGAAGTTTCTCTGGTCCCCCTGGCCCCACGGTCCTGACAAATCTCTCTGACCCACGGTCCCACAGCTGCTTATAAAATAATCATTCAGAGGCTTAATATTATTTACAAAATGTATGGCCTATGGCTCAAGCTACTTGCTGGCTCTTATAACTTAATTCAACCCATAACTATTAATCTATGTATCTCCACGTGTTCCATGGCTTTACCTGTGTCCCATTACATGTTGTTCCTTGGACGGTGGGCTGGTATCTCTCACTCTCCTTTCTTCTCTCACTATCTCTCTTGGATTTTCCCACCTGGCTCCATCCTGCCCTGCCATAGGCCAATGCAGTTTTATTCATTAGCCAATGGGAGCAACACATTCACAGCATACAGAAGGACATCNCACAGCATACACCACACACATAAATGAACAGAAAGAGAAAAAACTCATCTTGTAGAAGTTGAACATAAACTGGGGCTAGCAGAGGCTGGGGTGGTGGAAACAATATTATTGTTGAATAGGATAGGAAAATTTAGTTCTGGTGGCCTATGGCACAGCAGAATGAAGATAATTAACAATGTACCATATTTCTCAAAATGGTTAAGGAAAGGGATGTACTCATTATAAAGAAACAGTGACAGTTTAAGGGGGTGGATTAAAGCACTAATTACCCTGAGTTGATCACGGTTAAGGGGGTGAATTAAAGCACTAATTACCCTGAGTTGATCACGGTCCAACGTGCAATGAACCAAAGCAGCACATTGCCTCTTGTAGGTGTGTACAAATACGGTTTGCTGACAATTCAGGAAGGAAAAAGTAAAATAAAACCACTTGTTAGAAATACAGGACTAGGACCAGTGAGATTGCTCAATGAGTAGAGAGCTTGCTGCACAAATCTGGTGCCCTGAGTTCTGTCCCCGGAACCCATGATAGAAGGAGAAGAATGATTCCATGAAGTTGTCGTGTGGTCTCTGTGCATGCACTGTGGCACGCATACCACTCCACACACACCATAAAGAAATACTTCTTAAAATTGCAGGACCACATGGTCATCTTTTCAACCCTCTCCTGTTGTAAGTTAACGTGTTACACATAATCTATGTAGGATGACCAAGACATTTCAAGAATACTAGGTGCCTTTTCATTGTATCCATCACTACATTGTGAGGCTTCTGTTCAGAATCCATATTCAGATATCCTCCAAATTCTGACTAGCATCAGTCATTTGAGGGGCACAAGCTGAAACATTTACTTGATAATGGTCATTTTGGTGACTGAGAAGCTTCTGAAGTAGATGGGCAAGGCTAAAAGAGAAGGGTTTACTGCAAGAACACTTGTGACACTAATTGACTTCAATCCTGAAGTGTGGAAGCTAAAATGTCGATAGCATAGATCGTGCATGGGTGTCCACCACAAGGTTTAACTGAGGCAGGGCAGCTCTTGACTCGCATAGGTNGGTTGTGTTTTGTTTTGGGTGGGATTATGGGAAGTTTGTTTCTCCAATGAGCTACCATGCCCTGCTATGCTCTGTAATAATGTTGTTTTATCCATTTGTTTACCGTAGTTTCATTTTATGGATGAACAGAACCCCAAAGGAAGGGAAAAAGCTATTGTTTTCCCAGCACACACAACTATAGCTTTCAGTGTTTTTGAACTCTTCATTTACCTGGATGGTGCCTTTGGTGAGTAAAAGATAAGCCTGAAGCGCAAGTGATTATATTTTTAAGGAGAACGTAATAGGAATGAATCTCCCCTTCTGTCCTCCTTCCTCCGTTCCCTCTCTCCCTCCCTCCTTCCTTCTCT
>LZPO01055330.1:0-27033 GCA_001675575.1 Neotoma lepida
CTGTGGACCCTGACTCTCCATGCTGAGGCCTACCATGAGATTGAGGGGATCCTGATTGTCTCCTTGTCACTACAGAATGTTCCTCACCCTGACTAGACTCAGGATGAACAGGTGCCCCTCTGGTAGTTCTCCCAGAGCCTGTTTGTGAGGGCTGTTCATGACCAGACTGAGGACTTCTACTGCTGTCCCTAGATTGCCTTTGAGGAGATCTCTGTCTGCTATGAACTGTGGACCCTGACTCTCCATGCTGAGGCCTACCATGAGATTGAGGGGATCCTGATTGCCTCCTTGTGACTACAGAGTGTTCCTCACCCTCAGTAGACTCAGGATGAACAGGTGCCCCTCTGGCAGTTCTCCCAGAGCCTGATTGTGAGGGCTGTTCATGCCCAGACTGAGGACTTCTACTGCTGTCCCTAGATTGTCTTTGAGGAGATCTCTGTCTTCTATGAACTGTGGACNCTGACTCTTCATGCTGAGGCCTACCATGAGATTGAGGGGATCCTGATTGTCTCCTTGTGACTACAGAGTGTTCCTCACCCTCACTAGACTCAGGATGAACAGGGGCCCATCTGGGAGTTCTCCCAGAGCCTGCCTGTGAGGGCTGTTTATTCCCAGACTGAGGCTGTCTACTGGTGACCCTTGACTGCTTGTGTGGAGTTCCCTCTCTCCCATGAGTCTTCGATACTGACTGTCCATGCTCTAATTCCTCATATCCAGATCCAGAGTGACCCCTACCTAATGACTGACCATGTCCAGACCCATGTTTCTCATTCCCAGATGACTCACCTGGGTCAGATTCATACTGCCCAGCACTAGATGACTGACCGTATCTAGACCCATGTCTCTTATAGCCAGAATACTGACCTGGCCTAGACCCATGCTGCCCCGTGGTAGGTAACTGAGCAGAACCAGACTCATGCTCCCCAAAGCTTGATTCCTCACCAGGACTAGACTCATGGTTCCCAGAGCTTGATTCCTCACCAGAACTAGACTTATGCTCCCCATAGCTAGATTCCTGACCAGATCTAGACCCATGTCTCTCATAGCCAGAATACTGACCTGGGCCAGAATCATTCTGTCCAGTGCTAGATAACTGACCAGAACCAGACTCATGTTGCCCAAAGCTGGATGACTGACCAGAACGGGACCCATGCTGCCCAGAGCTAGANGACTGACCTAAGCCCGATGACCCATGATGCCAAGAGCTAGATGACTGACCACAACCAGACTCATGCTGCCTCATACCAGATGATTGACCAAAGTCAGACCCGTGTTGCCTACAACCTGCGGATTGACCTGATGCAGTACCATGTTGTCCACAGCAAGACTGACCTGATGCATGTCCATGCTGTTTAAAGCCAGAAGACTGACTTGAATTTGTTCCATGTTGTTCACAGCAGGATGACTTCCCTGAACCAGACCCATGCTGACCACACTTGGAATATTCATTCGAACTACATCCCTTTTGATGAGAGCTTGAAGAGTGTCCACAGGACCTGGTTCCATGTTGACCATGACCAGAAGATTGAGTTGCTCCAGACCCACAGCATGACGAATGACATGAGCCCATCCTCTGCTGACTTCCACAGTTCTGAGGTTGACTACATTGTTTAGATCCATACTCTCTCTGACTAGAAGACTGGCTACAGGATCTATGTTCAGGTTGACAACATCTAGAGGACTGACCTCCTGAGACACATCCATAGCCTTGTCCTCCACTAGTTCCTGNCTGACATCTTGACTGGGAACAGCAAGATTGATTTCCTTGCCCCCCAGATCTACTTGCCTGACAGGAACTTGATGCATTTTGTGGTCTGCAGTATCCACTAGAATTTCTGTAACCACATGCATGACTTTGTATCTTACTGTTTCCTGAACTTGCAGAGCTAGGCCCAAGCTTTTGTTCTCCACCCTTTCTTGACTGAGTAGAATTTGATTCATGTTTGTTTTTNTCCAGTCCATATGACAATCCACTATGACCTTTCCTTCCTTGACTGTTTAACCTAGATCTGGATTCATATTCTTCCCCAGATTGACTAGAGGGCCTACCATGTGAGTTGTTTCTTTTTNCTTCTAGCTCTTCAGAGCTGGAACCATGTCTCTCTTTGTCACTGCTCCAAGAGTGACCAGAGATAGACTCATAGTGTTTTTTCCTAGGTTCCTCNGAGCTGGATAATTCACCTTGCCTTTCCAACCTCCTAGAGTTGGACTTACATCTATGTTTTATCGTTTCCCATGAGCTCCCAGAACTATGTCCATGCTCCTCTCCCTCACTCCAACTTGAATGTCTCAAACCTGATTTCTCTCTCGGTGTGTCCTCTTCCTCTTCCGTTTCACTTTCTTCCTTTTGCTGTTGATGACCATGCCTATGCTTCTTTGACCCTGAAGCTTTACAGTATTCTTTTCCAAGAACCTTGTTGCAGGCCATAGCCAGTTTGAATACCATCAGAAGAAACTCAGTAAAGTCCAGTCTTCGGTCATGATCTCGATCNAGCATATGCATGATGACCTCTACTGTGTCTGGATCATCTGGATTCTGTATATGAGAGACACATCAATGAAGACTTGGTTAGCCCAGCCTCATTCTCAGCTAAAATAACCTAGTATCACCTAGTATATATTGTGTGTTATATGATTTTAATTCATTTGAGTATTACTTTAGGCTAATAGGACCTAGCATATATGAAGGGTTAATAGAAAATAAAGACTATTGGAATCTGTGGAAGAAGATGATATTCCTTTATAACATTGTTCCCCATTTGTTAGAATAATTAATCAATTAGTTAATTTCTTAGCACAAATTTATTTATTTACTTGGAATAGGAAGCCTGAGTGCATATAGAAAGTTGGATTCTGTAAGGTGGAAGGGCACAGGAATGTATGCAAGAAACATCTGTCTTTAAAAAAAATCTACACTGATTTAATAGATTTATGATGCCCTAGCTCAAAAGTCTATTTCTTGGGCTTGCTCAAAATCATCTGTGTGCTTTCCCACTAATCTTGGACTTAGAACACATACAGAACCCCAACACCCTTTAGACTTGGCCCATACCTTCAAAATTGGACGAAACTCTTTCTCCAGAAGTTCCTTTAGCTCATCCTTGCTCAGTGTGCCACATTCTCCATCTTGCTTGGTGTATTTGTAGAATATATCAATGACGGTGACAACACTTCTTAAGAGGTCTGTCATCTTGTTTTCCCCAAGTTTAAGTGAACCTAGAGAGAGAAAGAAACAGAAATAGAGATAGGAAGTAAGAGACAGAGAGAGGCTTCATTTTCTTATAATTTACTAACAGGTCTTATTTTAATATAATGTGGTGATTCTCAACCTTCTTAATGCTGAGACCCTGTAATATAATTCCTCATGTTGTAGTAACCCTCAAATATAATTATTTTCATTGCTACTTCATAACTATAGTTTTGCTACTATTATGAATCATAACGTAAATATCTTATATGTAGGATATCTGATCTATGACCCCTATAAAAGGGTTTTTTGACCCTCCAAAGGGGTCATGACCTACAGGGTCATGAGAACTGCTGATAAAATAACTTAAAACCTCTTCTCTTTCTTCAATCTCAACATATAAGTATGGCTCGGGTTTCTGTAACATCAGTCAACACAATGGGGACTTTGGGCNTGTCCTGGACCAACTGGGATGATCTCAGCTCTACATATTATTTATCTGATGAATATATTCTCAATATAATATCTCTGAGTATATTGGTGTCCTGGGTGTTACTCTGAACTTCCAANGTTCCCAGTCTGTCTTGTCTCTTCTGCTTTCTCCTATTCTTTTCTCTTCCTCTCCTTGCCTCTTCTTTTCTTTCCTCTCTTTTTTTTCTTTTCATTTGTTTCCTGGCATGAGTGGGTTACATGTATGTGTTTGTATGGGCATGTATGCACATTTNTGTTTAGAGACACAATGTGCATATATAGGCATGTGTGTGGAAACCAAATCATTCTTCACGTTGTTTTTATACCTTTCCTTTATATGTGAGTGAATTATGTATGTTATGTAAGTATGTGTATGATATGTGAGGGTTTGTGTGTGTTTGTATTTGTNCATGAGAACAAGCACACATGTGCCATGGTGCATGTGTGGAGATCAGAGGACAACCTCAGGTGTTACTCATCACTTTCCACATTGTTTGAGTCATGGTTTCCTTTTTGTGTGGTGTTTATCATTGTGTTGCCAGACTAGCTATAGGATCATTGGAATTGCAGATGTGCACTGCTGTGCCCAGCTTTACGTGGGTTCTAGGTGTTTGAACTTGGGCCTTCACATTTGTACCATAAGATTTTTAGACCCTGAGCCATTTCCTCAGCCCTCCACCTTATATATGAGACAAGGTCTCTCAGTGAACCTGGAGCTCATTGATTTGGCTAGATTGGCTAGCAAATGAGCTCTGGAGAGCCACCAGCTTCTGTCCCTAACCCAGCACTGGGTTACAAACACATGCTACCACACCCAGCTTTTACATAGGCGCTCTGCATCTGAACTCAGGTCCTTATGCATTTGTGGCAGGCACTTTACCTGTTCAGTTATTTGCTCAGGCTCTTTTCTCTTTTCCTTTCCTTTCCCTTCCCTTCCTTCTGTCTTTACTTCAGTCCTTTCTTTTTTTTATTTTTGTTTTAGAGACAGGATCTCACATAGCTCAGGATGGCCTCAAAAAGTTGCTTTGTAGCAAAGTTGGCAATTGCCTTCTGATCTCCCCTGCTTCCACCTCCCAAGTGACAGAATTACATGCATGCTCTCCCATTCCCAGCTGGGGCAAAAGTGACAGATACCTTAACATCTAAATCCTTTTTGTTCATCAGAAAGCAAACTAGACCCAAAAGCCCTATGGAAAATTAAAAATGGGCAAAGAGTGTCAATAATATCTTGGTACTGTAGAACCTAGAGATAGTATAGCCCTTATCCCTTATATAGGCACAATATCAGCCCTCAATTAAACACTATTCCTTTTAAATGTTAGCAATCCAGACAAGAATTTGAAAGTGGAGAATTAGGTCTTAAAGCCCTACAAACCAGCAATGAACCACAAAGAAGCTACACCATCTTACCAGTCTCTTTCACATGTCCAGAAAAGATGGCATATGGAAAAACTAGGGAGAATATGATGGCCTAGAAGAGTGGTTCTCAACCTTCCTAATGCCATGACCCTTTAATATAATTCCTCGGATTGTGGTGACCTCCTAATCATAAAATTATTTTTGTTGCTACTCCATAACTGTAATTTTGCTACTGTTATGAATCATGATGTAAATATCTGATATNCAGGATATCTGATATGTAGCCCCAATCAAAAGGTTGTTTGACCCCCAAACGTGACCTGCAGATTGAGAACCTCTCACAAAGACAGACTGGATTTATTCTCCTCAATAAAGACATATTGATTTCTAAAGACTCAGAATAAACCAACTTAACCAACCCAAACAGTAAACCAAAAATAAAAGAAGTAACAACAAAAGAAAAAGTAGCAAAATATGATACTCTATATGCCTGAGCTCAGACTTAACCCAGGATATCTGGCACAAGAGCACCAAATCCCATAGATTTAAATTCCTCTCACCTGGTTCACCAAAGGAACAAGTAGGATAAGGCCTGATGCAGCTTGCAGGGTGTTGATAGATTGGGACAGTGACCCTTATATAGCTTTTAGCTTGGGTGCTGTCTTCTGTGGGATGGGCTGATTCATTTCTAATCTAACTTAACTCCACCCCTCGCATGTTTATCTTCCTTCTTCACATTCTCGTCTGTAAGATGATTGCAGAAAGGGTGGTAATGGCCCCACCTTCCACAGCAGAGACATGCTGTGGACACTCTCCTTTAGGGTCATACACAGTGAGAAGCAGAGACTTCACTGTGGAAAATAGGTTTGTGCAATTGGTTTTCTTTATCTAGTGTTCAAAGAAGATAGCAGAGTGTAAGATACTTGGCACGTGNGCAGTGAAGGTTTTTTTTTTTAATTGTAAATGAACCCAGGCCACTAGGCTTACCCAATTCATGGCTTTTGCAAAAACATTATGCTACCNTTTACTGAGAATTTACTGTATTCAGATACTGTGTTGAATATATCTCTCTTATCATGTTGTCTCATAACATTTGCACGTGTATGTTTTTTCTCCACATTACANATGAAGTCATAGGTTTAACAGCATTCAAACTCATAGCTATGTGCTGGAAGAACCAAGATTTGAACATATAACTATATTGTATGCTGTTGCTGTAACCATTATGTTAGCTCACCCTTATTATATAACCATTATGCATAAAAGAATCTGAGATTCATACCATATATACACCATTTTAAGAAGGCCAGGTCTACTGAAACACAAATAATATGAAAGGCTAATGTGTGAGATGCTGCAAGCCATGAAAAGAAGAAATATTCTCTGATTTGTATAAGCTAATTTTTTTTGCTATCCAAGTATAGAGTCTATAAGTAACATAATATTTTCAGAAGTGTTTAAGATGAATTTAGAGTAGGACTTTCTTCCAGTGCCCTATTATTCACTGGTAGTCTGGCATCTTTAGGCCTAATCTCTTGGAAAAGTACTAGTCTCTTGGGAAAGTATATGTGCATAATGTATATCATGTGTGTTTAAGGGTAGCAAAATAATCAGAAAACTGCATTAGGCATGATAAATCACCTTTTCTGGATTCACCACCAGGAAATGGTAACAGCAGNTGTCATTAATTGATTACTGTCTTCTGTTTTTACCTACTTTTATGTTTTTATTTCTCAAGTAAACCTGTAAAGTCAATACTATTGTCACCTCCTTTACAGATCATGAAATGGAAGTATAAAAAAATTTAAAATGGGACTAAAATCACAGCAGCATCAGAAGGAAGAGTGACTCACTGTACTGGATACTGAAGCCTGGCCTAAAGTTGCAGATTCACCACGTATCTGGGGTCTGTCATCTCNTGTCTGGGTACTTCTTTGGGCACAGTTATTATCCAGACAGTCCCTAGAGCTTGGCAATGAATATCTGTTCACAGACATGCTAATGGTTGCCCCTGAAAGACACCATTGCTCCTATAGCCAAGGGACTCCTAAAGTAACACAGCCACAAATAGTAGGTTTTTCCCGTGGATATTATAGTCCTTCTCAGTTGTGTGACTCTTTTGAAATTATGTTTCTTTTTGTAAAAGTGGCTTTGTCAGGAAGACTTTGGTGCCCCACACCCATACTGAACTAAACATTTAAAGCTAGCCTTGTACTGAGTTCCAGCATTCATTTAGAACTTGGAAACTTTTCCATAGCCTGCTGACTGAGAACTTTACCAATTCATTTTTTTTGTAGTCTTTGTGTTCAGTCTTTCTTCTTTTTCTTATTTGCTTGTGTAATGGATAAAATTATAGTCTTTGTAGTCAGAAAGACTTGAGTTCAACCTTCAGCTCTGCCTCTACTACCTAGTAATATATAATAATATAATAATAACTACCTAGTAAACTATACAAGCTCATTTTGGGTAAGTGTTTCATGCCATCCAAGGTGTTTTATACATAAGAACTGATTTTTTTAAAATGAGGTAGGGGCCAATAATAGGCCCTGAAAAGGCAGAACTACTAAGCCTTTGTCAAAAGCATTGTCCAGAAGGTAATTACTGACTTTTAAAAAAAGAACATATCTATTGAGATATATTTCATATACCATAAAAGTTGGACTTTGAAAGTATACAATTTAGTCGGTCATAGTTGTGCTGGGCTGTGAAATGAATAATGGCTCCTACAGAGTCAGTATTCTTGGGAAGTCTCCATGAACTTTCCACTGCTTCAGTTTCCTTTTTGGATAATCACCAAATGTTATTATTGTCTGGGAACAAGTGGACATGTCAGGCCATTTGAGCAGCAATATGGAACAAGTATTCTCCCTAAGAGGGGCCTAAGTGCCTTCTGAGAAGGAACATTTCTGGTATTTTAGGGCATAAAGTTTGCAGAGACTTTTGCTTACCTAACTTCAACAAGTTATAGTCTGAGGAAGCAGAAGCCTGGAGCACCACCAGGGCAGTCTCAGGTATGCTGCTCCTTTGTACCTGGGTCTCCTCCCTCCCCATTCTCTCATTATCCACCGCTTACCCACTCATATCCACCCTGCTCTGGGTTGTCAGGGACCATTTGGTGAAGCTCGTGTGCTATTATATTATCATACACATTTTATACTATTAAAACAAACTTTAACTGCATGTGTGAAAGTTTTAGCTATTAGTTCTACTGAATGCCTGATTCATTTATTCCTGCATATAATCATACCCATGGGGTGGCCTTATCAAAATTAAAATCATCTTTTTTTTCTGTCATGTTGTCATGTTCAAATTAAGATCTTACAATAGGACCCAAGTAAGAATTACTTCATCATGAGAACAAGCATTTCCACTCACTATGATTCTCAGGAGTCCCTATTCCAGGAATACTTNGTGAGCTCAACTGAGAGCTGCCCCTAAGACTTCCTCCAGGTCCATTAGCATGAATTAACTGTCTCTTCTCTGGGAGCAGTTTAAAGATCTGTTCTGTGAACTTAGAAGGATAGACTGAGGGGGGAAATGTTGATTTTTATATCAAAACATATAGATCACATTAGATTTCAACATAAACTACCAGTAAAATTTGGGAACATCTCTATATCTGATTATGTGGGAAGTGGGGATAATTACACAACTCTGAGAATAACTTGGTTTAACACTCAGATAATGCTTAGCATGTAACAGGAGTTCAGTGTTTTCTCTTTTCTTCTTTCTGTCCAGTTTAATCTTCCAAATGAGTAGAGTTGATGGTTCTTAGAGATGATTCCTAATTTGATTCTCTTCTGGCCTCTCTAGGTAAAACCAGACATCAGCATTTGGGATTTGGCTTTCAAAGACATTGAAGAATTTCATTATGAAAAGTCCANGATGAATATAGGAACTACTAGCTACATTATCTAAGACTGCTTTCACTTCCAGAGCCCTTTTTTAGTTTTCCACATGATGATGGACATCTGGGGTTCCATGCACCAAGGCAATAGAATCCGTAGAGAAGCCCACCGGCACACCCAGGCTTCAGGAATGCGGCACGGGGCTTCCATAACTTGCTTAGTGCAGATTTAACTCACATGTCCCATCTGGAACCTTCAGGTGCTCACTGAAGTTGACAGAACTGCACATCTCCAAGTTAGGTCTCAGAAGTTCTGATGTCCTTGCAGCCTCAAAACCACTAACCTGTGGCAGCAGGGTGGAAATAAATTGCTTCAGGATAGATTTGGAAACTTACTGTAAGTCAAACCTGACTGAAGAGAAAGAGTCAAATTAGTACTGACATGCTAGACTTCACTAGGTGAGCTAGGAGTTTTATTCTGGCACATTGAACGGATTGCTATTAAGTAAAACTGTGGATTTTTTGTTGCCTGTTTACACAGCTCAGAACCTCTGTAGTCAGTGTGAAGTATTGGAAGTCATATGTACATTTTTGCATTTTTTTTAAAATGTCACTTGGTGGATAAAAATATTGGCCTTTTCATCATGAATGTGATTTTGGAGCCATCTGTAAGCATTTGGTACTGGGTTTGTAAGTAAAAAATCAAATTAACATTGATTATTACTCTTGGGTATGACAATGCTCCCTTTAAGAAATTAATTATGTTATTTTAGCCTAGTATAAATAAAGTAATCCACCCACTTACTCATACCTTCTCTCTGGCACTAATTAAGCTCCGTGCTTAAATATTCTCTGGCTGCTCAGTTTAAGTCACCTTGGAATATACAGACTCTAAGAAGTATGATAAAGTTGGATGTGTGCAAAGCTTATCTTCCCTGTCTCATTTCTCCTCAGTGAGAATTTTCTTCCTTAGTGATTCGCGTCTTAGAAGAGAGACACTAGGTCACTAATTTAGAAAGATAATTGCAAAACTCAGATAGAGTAATTATTTTATGTAACTATGATAAGGTGACTAATGTCTCAGGGATTCCCTGTGCTCTCTAATCCAACTGCCCCACCTTCCATCCCCAGTTTTGTTCAAGTGACACTTGGAGCTGCAGAAACCCTGGCCTAGGGAGACTGATACTTAACTTTGTAAGATGTTAAAGACGATGTTTACTCATCTCTGGGGTGGACCTGCCTTGAGAGGGAGGAATCCACATGGAGGGAGAAGGTGGGCCTTTGCTCCAGTAGGAATAGTTTTGAGCCTCAGTACCTCCCAGGGCCACCCTCACACCTGCTTCCTGAATTTGCTCCAACTAGAAGACTTGACTACAGATATGATATAGAACTCATAAATTTGTGATTCTTGGGTTATGTCTGAAGAACCAAAATAAATTCCATTGCACAGTGGTTGAGTCCAGTGATTAAGGGCATTTACATTGAAATTTGACAGCGTTAGGAAGCCTGGCTTGCCCTTTCATTAGCTATGTAGACCTGTGTTTGTGAATAGCTGACATTTTCTTCATTGTGTTGTTTTAAAGCCTAAAAGTTTACAGTGTCTAAAACAAAAAAGTAGTTAAATAACACAGAAATTACAATTTCAACTCAAAATTTAAAAGTGCTATTTTGTTTTATAGGTTTTATTAAAATAATTAGATTTTCTCTATTTTAGTGATAATATTGTTATGAAAAGTGCTGATACCAGTTTTGTTTTGAGAGCTAAAAATAATATGATAGATACTGCACTTGAGATTAATCATCATCTTAGGACATCAATTATTATAAAAAAAACAAAAACAAAGCCTGGCTTATAATTGATCTGCTTCAAAGTAGATTGTACTTCTGGTTCTGTTGGCTGATGAGCCTGTGTTTAAAAATGACTATAATGCCAGTAATTTTTATGCCACTTGTAATGGTTATGATAATGATGAAAACTCTCCCCTAAAAGGAGAGAATCCTCAGACCAGAAACACTTATTTTGTGGAGACCAGCTTGGAGCATATCCCTGAATTCATGATACAAACACTGTATCTTTCTCTTCCACTTGATCTATACCGATTCACTGGGGTAGGTATATATGGGATAACTTACCCTGCTTCTCTAATCTTATACATGTTTCAACTCTGCCCCCTGAAAGCTCCTTCATGGCTGCTTTGTGACCTTTGCCACCTCATCTTGTCCACGAAAGCTTACCCATCAAATCTTGAAATCAGGGATTCTTCTGTGGCTTTCTACATAGAAAAATTATATACTTTCTCTTCAAAAAAATAGCCAGATACTCAGTGGTCTCTGCTGGACCATAGATTTCTGGATGTCTGCTTTCTTCCTCTTGCTTCTCTGCCCCATAGGGTTCAGACAGATGAACAGTGTTAAGCAGGTCAGATTAGTCAAAGTATCAGGGAGACATTTCCTGACTAAGGGCCGGGTATGATTGAATACTTTGCCACTTTAAGTATTGTTCTATCTAAATATGAATTGACTTATCAAGCTTTGCTGTTATTTCTCCTGCAAGCTACTCAAGGTTGTCAGCTGGAGTTCATTTGAAGCAAAGCNCAACCCTTTTGGGTTTCAGAAGCCAGAGGCAAGTTGAGTCAGGTACATACCAGCCAGGTTCAGAACCTGCCTCCTGTAGATCTGGTTCACTTACCTANTACTTCTGCAACTCAGCATTCTGGAACCTAGAGTTAACTATTTGTCAGGCAGAGTTCTCTATTTTGAGATGATAGTGAATGGAGGGCCCTTTGGGTGGTTATAGATTCTGTTGCTCTTACACTAACAAACATAAATATTGGTCCTNATCTCAATCCATTCCATTTCAGAGATAGCCAATTGAAAAGAGTCCTATATGCTTTGGTTATTATACCTGAGAAATTGTCACTAANGGCAGATGTGCATTGTACCATTGGAAAAGACAAGGAAAAGCCTCAAATGCATACCTATTACTTATTTGGTAATCATAATAAGAGAGTTAATCCATAAAATTATCTCTCAGATATAAAACACTATTGCCAGTGGTCATATTAGAAGACCTGCAGACAGCAATGAAGCTTATGGAATACAGCCTAGAGTATAGCGAAGCTACTCTGGGTATGTCCTGGAGAGGCAAAGCCCCAGGAGGATTGTTTCCAGAATGCCCCTTGCTTCTGCTGTGTTTCCTTCTCTTTGCTGCTGCTGTGTTCCTCCTGTATTTGGCATAGTGTGATTACTATATGAAGGAATGCCATTGTATCTAGTATAGTTTGATTGTTTCATGGGAAAATCTCACTCCTCACTGGACAATTTACTTGCAGCTCATAAGGAAGATGATTTTTTAAGAGCAATGAGGATTAATTTAATCTAGGATTTAANTGGATTTTCTTAGTCACCTTAAAGGATACAGGTGATTAAGACAGTGAAGATGATTAGGAAATGGTTTAGGTTATTCTGTCCATTGCTCCTATAAGAGATACAAAAAAGACAAAAATAGGCTAGAAGTTACCTTTCCTTTTGTTAGATATGAGATTTACAGAAGATGAAAAATAAGAACAAGGAAGTTTCATGCATTATAGACCCATGAATTCCTTCTTTGGAAAAACAGGCCAATGATTAAAGAAAACAATTATGTCCCTACACCCAAGATTAGGCCTGAGTTCCTTGGTCATGTAAATTTCAGAATTAATCACAGGCCCCACCTTGAAGAAGTTGTAAAAGTAAATTAAATGACTCTATTGCATGTAAAGGAAAATAGATGGCAAATTGACCACTTGTTTAAAGTTTCTCTGGAGTAGAATTAAGAATAGAATTCTGTTATACTGAAACCACAAACAGCTGCCTGCCAGTATAAAAGGAACTAGCTAAAATATACTTAGCTTGCTAAAACTTCTTTAATCAGTTATAAAAGAATCCTTGCTTTGGGGTGACAGTGTTATGGTGGGAAAATTAATACAAAGAAAAATGTTTAACTACTTGTGGGCTTCTAAGGAAAATATGTAACTTATGATCTTAATGTGTATACTTCTTATGTAAAGATTTTAATTTGTTTTTGGAAAATATGTAACTTATGGTTGTGAATTAATCTTTTCTTGCATAAAAATCTTTGTGTTAGGAGGTATAAAAGGGATAAGAGAAAACTAAGAGATATAGGAGAAGGAAAGGTGTAGAAGAAAAAAGATCGGGGAGAAATAGAAGGGAAACATCAGGGAGATAGAAGGAGAGAAACTGGAAAAAATGTAAAAAATATACAACAGGGTAAAAGAACAGAACAGAAAAAAAAAAAAACAGAGGACGAAAGCCAACCAGCAGAGAGAAAAATAAAACAAAGAATTAAGCTTTGCCCTCAGATAAGGTTCCTGTGTGTGTCTGTGTTTCCGATCCAGTAGTTCACCTATCCACATCTCCTCTCCAGTTTCTCTGACTTGCTAGAGACCCTGCTCTCACCAGCACACTATTAACAATTGAAAATAGTGCAAAGATCTCTAGAGCTGTAGACATCTGGCTTTTGTTCATCACAGACCAATAGTCAGCAAATGCTGTTGCTTTGTATCGTGTCCTCCATGTTAAGGAGAGAATTGGCATTCTTAGCATTTCCACTGCTCTCTTTGTTCAACCCCATCATTTGGTGCTGGTACTGTTGGCCTTCTAACTGATTTGCTTGCTTCTGTTTTTATTCTCTATGGTCACAGCACCGTAAGAGTTCNCAGTAGAACACACTAAAACAGGAGTGTGGGCATGCCACTCCTCTGTTAGTGACCACTGTTCTTTTCAAAATAAGTCACAGGTCTGATGGGGACTAAATATCTCTGCTTTCTTCTCTTGCTATTCCTGTTATTATCTTTGCCATGTCCACCTTGGCCTCCTTATGGGTCAGGGGCTTTCTCTTCTCTGTTTCCTCTCTCTGAAGTGCCATTTTTAGATATTAGTCTTTCTTCTCCTTTCTGCCTCTGCTCAGTTACTGCCTTCAGGATTTCTGGAAAGATGGAGTAACATGGATTGGATCAACTCTTAACTTTTGAAAACAAATATCCAAAAAGAACAAAAAATTCCACAATAGTTTTCACTTCTTGAATAATAAAGAAGGTAGCTGAAGTAAGTACTGTGATTGCCCTAGCTTAAAGCCTAGTACTATTTCCTTGCCAACAGGACAGTAAAGGAAACTCAGACAGGATCAGTATCAATACGACAGTACAATTCTAAGTATCATATGAACTGACAGAAACTGAAAGAAAACATAGTTACAGTCAGAGATTAAAAAACCCTTAATAATTAATAAAAAATCAGAACATTGATAAGAATATAGAAGTCTTAAAGAATGCTGTCAACCAGCCTGGTTTAATCAGTACTTTTGGAATAATTCCTTCAGCAATATCAGAATGCAGTTCTTTACAAGTGAGTATGAACAGTTATTAAGTATGCTCATTTTGAGTCATAAAATAAGCCTCAATAATTTTTTTAAATCCTATGACCTCTGATCACAATGAGATAAAGATACATAGTGAAGCATACCTATTATCTAGCCCTTTAGAGACTGGGGCAAGAGGATCATAGTAAGTTCAAGGCCAGCTTAGGCAAAATACCAAAACCCTTTCTCAACAAATAAAGAAACAAACAAAAATGGGGAGGGACGGTGAGATAGTCCTGTAAGTAAAGACACTTGATACCAAGTCTGATGACCAGAGTTCAATCCCCAGGATCCACATAAGAGAATTGATTCCTGCAAGTTGTCCTCTGACTTCCACATGCACACATGTGTACACAAACATGTAATTAGCAAATAAATGTAATAATGATGAAAAGCCCAAGAAAAAGATAGAAACTAACAGAAAAATCCATGAAAACCAAAAGATTTAGAAACTAAGACACAAAATAAATTGTGACTCAAAGAAAATCAGAAATTTCTCTGAACTAGTTAGAAATGAATATATATTTCAAACTTTGTGAGTTGCAGTCAAACCAGGACTTAGAGGAAGATTCATAATACTAAGTGTCTTTTTGAAAACAAGAATGATATTTCCATCAAGTTCTAGAGAGTATTCAATACCCTGTAATGTTTGAGGTTCATTGGGTACTCACTGGCCAACAATTCCATAAAAGAAAACACATTCCTAGCACTTGGAAATTTATTTCTTAGTCTGTGGTGTCTAGGAGGGGCATTGTTACCCCATTATTGGGTAATTACATTTTCTTTTTTACTTTCTTTTTTACTTTTTTAAATTAATTTTAAAAATTTATTTTACATACCAACTACAGTTTCCCCCCTCCTCTCCTCACATTCCCTCCCCCAATCTCCCTTCTACCTTCCTCCCCATCCACTCCTCCTCTTTCTCCATTCAGAAAGGATAAGGTCTCCCATGGGAGTCAACAAAGCATGGCATATCAAGTCTCAAGCAGGACCAAGCTCCTCCCCCCTGCATCAAGCCTGACCTAGGCATCCCATCATAGAGAATAGGTTCCAAAAAGCCAGCTCATGCACCAGGGACAGGTCCTGGTCCCACTGCTAGGGGCCCCACAAGCAGACCAAGCTACACAACTGTCACCCACATGCAGAGGGTCTAGGTCNTTCTCATGCNGGCTCCCTACCTATCAGTCTAGAGTCGGTGAGCTCCCACGAACTTGGGTCAGCTGTCTCTGTGGGTTTCCCTGTGGTGATCTTGACCCTCCTTGTTCATATAATTCCTCCTCCCTATCTTCAATTAGACTCATGGAGCTTGATGCAGTGCTTGGCTGTGGATCTCTGCATCTGCTTTCTTCAGTTATTGGAAGAAGACTCTATGATGACAATTAGGGTAGTCATCAATCTGAATACAGGAGAAGGCCAGTTCAGACACCCTCTCCACTATTGCTAGGAATCTTATCTGGGGTCATCCTTGTGGATTCCTGGGAGTTTCTGTAGTACCAGATTTCTCCCTAACCCCATAATGGCCCCCTCTATCAAGATACCTCTTTCATTGCTCTCCCTCTCTGACCCTCCCCGAACTCAACCATCCAGATCCCTCATGTTCCCATCCCCCATCCCCTCCCCTGTATCTCCCCCCACTTGCCCTTAGTTTACCTAGGAGATCTCATCTCTTTCCCCTTCCCAGGGCAATCCACGCATCGCTCTTAGGGTCCTCCTTGTTACCTAGCTTCTCTGGGGCTGTGGATTATAACCTGGTTATTCTTTGCTTTACATCTACTATCCACTTATGAGTGAGTACATACTGTGTTTCTCTTTCTGGGTCTGGGTTATCTCACTCAGAATAATTTTTTTCTATTTCCATCCATTTGCAAGCAAATTTCCTGATGTCATTGTTTTTAACAGCTGAGTAACACTCCACTGTGTGAATGTACCACATTTTCTTTATCCATTTTTTCATTGAGGGGAATCTAGGTTATTTCCAGGTTCTGGCTATTACGAATAATGCTGTTANGAATGTAGTTAAGCAAGTGTCCTTGTGGTATGATTGAGCATCCTTTGAGTATATGCCCAAGAGTGGTATCACTGAGTCTTGAGGTAGACTGATTCCTAATTTCTTGAGAAACTGCCATACTGATTTCCAAAATGGCTGTACAAGTTTGCACTCCCATCAGCAGCNGAGGAGTGTTCCCCTTACTCCACATCCTCTCCAACATAGGCTGTCATTAGCATTTTGATCTAAGCCATTCTGACATGTGTCAGATGGTATCTCAGAGTAGTTTTGATTTGCATTTCCCTGAATAGGCAAGGATGTTGAGCAATTCTTTAAGTGTATCTCGGCCGTTTGAGATTCTTCTGTTGAGAATTCTCTGTTTAAATCTGTACACCATTTTTTAATTGGATTATTTGGTATTTTGATGTCTAGCTTCTTGAGTTCTTTATATATTTTAGAGATCAGCCCGCTGTCAGATGTGGGTGTGGTGAAGATCTTTTGCCATTCTGTAGATTGCCTTTTTGTCCTATTGACAGTGTCCTTTGCCTTAGAGAAGCTTTTCAGTTTCAGGAGGTCCCATTTATTAATTGTCAATCTCAATGCCTGTGCTACTGGTGTTATATCCAGGAAGTAGTAGACTGTGCCAATGCATTCAAGGCTACTTCCTAGTTTCTCTTCTATCAGGTTCAGTGTAACTGGATTTATGTTGAGGTCTTTGATCCATTTGGACTTGAGTTTTGTGCAGGGCAATAGAGATGGATCTATTTGCAATCTTCTACATGCCACCATCCAGTTATGCCAGCACAATTTATTGAAGATGCTTTCTTTATTTCATTGTATATTTTAGGCTTCTTTGTAAAAAATCAGGTATTCATAGGTGTGTGGATTTATGTCAGGGTCTTTGATTATATTCCATTCATCCATGTGTCTGTCTTTATGCCAATACCAAGCTGTTTTTATTACTATAGCTCTGTAGTAGAGCTTGAAGTCAGGGATGATGATGCCTCCAGAAATTCCTTTATTGTACAGGATTGTTTGATATATCCTGGGTTTTTTGTTTTTCTGTATGAAGTTGAGTATTTTCTTTTGACGTCTGTGGGGAATTATGTTGGGAATTTGATGGGATTGCATTGAATCTGTAGATTGCTTTTGGTAAGATTGCCATTTTTTCTATGTTAATCCTACCTATCCATGAGCAAGGGAGATCTTTCCATTTTCTGATATCTTCTTAAATTTCTTTCTTCAGTGACTTAAAGTTCTTGTCATACAGGTCTTTCACTTGTTTGGTTAGATGTACGCCAAGGTATTTTATATTATTTGTGGCTAATATAAAGGTGATGTTTCTCTGATTCCTTTCTCTGCCCATTTATCATTTGTATATAGGAGGGCTACTGATTTTTTTGAGTTCATCTTGTATCTCGCCACCTTACTGAAGGAGTTTATCAGCAGTAGGAGTTCCCTGGTAGAATTTTTGGGGTCACTTATGTATACCATCATATCATTTGCAAATAGCAAAAGTTTGATTTCTTCCTTTCCAGTTTGTATCCTCTTGATCTCCTTTTGTTGTCTTATTGCTCTAGCTAGAACTTCAAGTACTATATTGAATAGATATGGGGAGAGCGGACAGCCTTGTCTTGTTCCTGATTTTAGTGGAATCACTTTGAGTTTCCTTCCATTTAATTTGATGGTGGCTGTCAGCTTGCTGTAAATTGCCTTTATTATNTTTAGGCATGCTCCTTGTATTCCTGATCTCTCTAAGACCTTTATCATGAAGGGGTGTTGGATTTTGTCAAAGGCTTTTTCAGCATCTAATGAGGTAATCAAGTGGTTTCTTTCTTTCAGTTTATTTATATGATGGATTACATTGACAGATTTTCATATGTTGAACCATTCCTGCATCTCTGGGATGAAGCCTACTTGATCATGATGGATGATTTTTTGATGTGTTCTTGGATTCGCTTTGCCAGTATTTTATTGAGTATTTTTACATCAATGTTCATGAGGGAGTTTGGTCTGTAATTCTCTTTCTTTGTTGCATCTTTGTGTGGTTTGGGTATCAGGGTAACTATAGTCTAAAACAAGGAGTTTGGCAATGTTTCTTCTGTTTCTATTGTGTGGAACAATTTGAGGAATATTGGTATTAGCACTTGTTTGAAATTCTGGTAGAATTCTGTGCTGAAACCATTTGACCCTGAGCTTTTTGTGGTTGGGACTTTTAATCACTGCTTCTATTTCCTTAGGGGTTATAGGTCTATTTATACTGCTTATCTGGTCTTGATTTAATTGTGGTATGTGGTATCTATCCAGAAAATTGTCCATTTCCTTTAAATTTTCCAATTTTTTGGAGTACANATTTTGAAGTATGATCTAATGATTCTCTGGATTTCCTCAGTGTCTGNTGTTGTGTCCCACTTTTCATTTCTGATTTTGTTAATTTGGATATTCTCTCTCTGACTTTTGGTTAGTTTGGATAAGAGTTTGTCTATCTTGTTGATTTTTTCAAAGAATCAACTCTTTGTTTTTTCATTGATTATGTGTATTGTTCTCTTCGTTTCTATTTTATTGATTTCAACCCTCAGTTTGTTTGTTTCCTGGCATATATTCCTCCTGGGTTAGTTTGTTTTAGAGCTTTCAGGGATGCTGTTAAGTCACTAGTGTGAGATTTCTCCAAATTCTTTATGTAGGCTCTTAGTTCTGTGAACTTTCCTCTTAGTACTGCTTTCATAGTGTCCCATAAGTTTGGGTATGTTGTGCATTCATTTTCATTGAATTCTAGGAAGTGTTTAGTTTCTTTCTTTATTTCTNCCTTGACCCAGTGGTGNTTCAGTTGAGGGTTGTTCAGTTTCCATGGGTTAATAGACTTTCTGTAATTTGTGTTGTTGAATTTTAACTTTAAGCCATGGTGATCTGTTAAGACACAGGGGTTATTCTAGTTCTTTTATATCTGTTGAGATTTGCTTTGTGACCAAGTATGTGGTCAATTTTAGAGAAGGTTCCATGAGGTGATAAGAAGAAGGTATGATCTTTTGTGTTTGGGTGGAATGTTCTGTAGATGTCTGTTAAGTCCATTTGAGTGATAACATCTGTTAGTTCCCTTATTTCTCTGTTAAGTTTCTGTCTGGCAGACCTGTTCATTGATGAGAGTGGGGTATTGTAGTCTCCCACTGTTAGTGTGTGGGGTTTGATGTGCCATTTAAGCTTTAGTAATGTTTCTTTTACAAATGTGGGTGCCCNTGTATTTGGGACATAAATGTTCAGAATTAAGACTTTATCTTGATAGATTTTTCCTGTGATGAATATGAAATGTCCTTCTCCATCTCTTTTGATTTATTTTAATTTGAAGTCTATTTTGTTAGATATTAGGATAGCTATACCAGTTTGCTTCTTAAGTCCATTTGATTGGAAAGTCTTTTCCCAACCATTTATTCTGAGGTAATGTCTATCTTTGAAGTTGAGGTGTGTTTCTTGTATGCAGCAGAAGGATGTATCCTGTATTGTATCCATTCTATTAGCCTGTGTCTTTTTATAGGTGAATTGACACATAATAGAAACAGAAGGACCATTGCCAAACTCCTTTTTTGAGGCTATAGTTACCCTGATACCCAAATTTATATTAAGAGATATTAATGACTGGTAACTGTTAATTCCTGGTTTTTTGTTTTGTTTTGTTTTGTTGGTAGTGGTGGCAGTGTGTGTGTGTGTGTGTGTGTGTGAGTGTGTGTGTGTGTGTGTGTTTCCCTTCTTTGGGATTTGGAGGTGTGAGATTATCTATTGCCTGTGTTTTTGTGGGTGCAGCTAACTTCCTTAAGTTGGAGTTTTCCTTCTAGTACTTTCTGTATGGCTGGATTTGTGAATAGGTATTATTTAAATCTGGTTTTGTCTCTGAATATCTTGTTTTCTCCATCTATGGTGATAGAAAGTTTTGCTGTATATACTAGTCTGGGCTTGCATCCATGCGTGGTCTCTTAGTGTCTGTAGAACATCTNCCCAGGACCTTCTGGCTTTCAGAGTATCCATTGAGAAATCGGGTGTAATTCTGATAGGTCTGCCCTCATATGTTACTTGGCCCTTTTCCTTTGCAGCTCTTAATATTCTTTCTTTATTCTGTATGTTTAGTGTTTTGCTTATTATGTGGTGAGGGGAGTTTTGTGGGCTTTTTGTTGTTGTTGTTTTGTTTTGGTCCAGTCTATTTGATGTTCTGTAAGTTTCTTGTATCTTCATAGGCATGTCTTTATTTAGGTTGGGAAAGTTTTTGTTTCCATGATTTTGTTGAATATATTTTTTGGGCCTTTGAGCCGGAGTTCTTCTCCTTCTTCTATCGTTATTATTCTTAGGTTTGGTCTTTTCATGGTGTCTCAGATTTCTTGGATGTGTTGTGTCAAGAATTTTTTTTCATTTCCTGTTTAAGGGCCTCTAGCATCTTGATAAAGTTATTTTTAAGGTTGTTTTCCTCTGCTTCATCTGCATTGAGATGTTCAGGTCTTGCTATTGTAGAACCTCTAGGTTCTGGTGGTGCCACATTGCTCTTTCTATTGTTGAGTGTATTCTTACACTGTTGTTTACCCGTCTGAGTTTGGGATAATTATAAGTACAGTTGTTGATTCTTGTAATGTCTTTGTTGGATGGGTCCTTTTTTTATTGTTTGTTTCCTTTATTCTCATTTGGCCTGAATGGACAAGGGTTCTGGTGATTGGCTGGTTGTCAGGTCGAGTAGGGTTGTCTCAGCTGAAGTTTGTGGGGGTTTAGGTGCCTAGATCCAGTGTATCATCCAGTTCTTGCTTGTGTGGGCTTTACTTGTGCCTATGGGGTCTGTTCTTTCAACTGGTGTGGGTTGTGCCTGTGCCTATGGAGTCTGGTCTTCCAACTGGTGTACGTTTTGCCTGTGCCTATTCTTTCAACTGGTGTGGGTGGCAATTGTGCCTATAGGGTCTGCTGATGTTGCAGGAAAGGGCTGTTCATGGGGAGGATGCTGGGGTAGTTGGGATGGGGCAACAGAATGGGTCTGTTCTTCCAACTGGTGTAGTGGTGCTTGTGCCTATATGGGCTGCTGATGTTGTTGGGGATGGTTGGCCAGATGGAGGATGATGGGTTCGGTGGGTTTGGGCCATTGCGTCGATCTTGTAGATTACAGAGTCCAATGGGTGGGCAAGGTTGGGTAACTACATTTTAACTCCGTGTGTGTGTGTGTGTGTGTGTGTGTGTCTGTGTCTGTGTGTGTGTGTGTCTGTGTGTCTGTGTAAGCTTCTACTGTAGTTGGTAGGTTTCCATATGACTTTTTCTTTTCTTTTGGTTTTTTGAGACAGGGTTTCTCTGTGTAGCTTTGGTGGCACCTTTCCTGGAACTCACTTGGTAGCCCAGGCTAGCCTCGAACTCACAGAGATCCGCCTGCCTCTGCCTCCCGAGTGCTGGGATTAAAGGCGTGCACCACCACCCGGCTCATATGACTTTTTCATAAGGCCTTTAAAGTTATTATCCCTCACTACATTCCTTCATCTACTTTAACTTCCCATTCCTCATCCCAGTTTAACTTCTCCTGTTCCGTTAATCCTTCTTTAAGCCTTTATACCACTGTTTTCTATCTCCTCTTCTTGAAAGCCCCAGACCCAGGATACCTTACTAATTTTCTGACCTTTATGGTTATTCCAAATGAAATATATCTGAAGATACAAAACTAACATCCACAGATGACAGAAAAAGTGTGACATTTATCTTTCAGGATCTAGGTTACCTCATTCAGACTCTATTTCTGAGGATGCCTATTTCTGGTTCACAGAACACAGCACATGCTGTCACTGATGTGGAAGCTTCATATCTACTGGCTAGGTTTCATGGTGCTGGAAGATGCTGTGCATGCTACCAGAGAAAAGTAATCATCAGTCTTACCCAGCTGTAAATGATTTAAGGACAATAACAACTGTCCTGGTAGGACATGACCCCTAGTGCAATAGGGGCATAAAGACCACAGGATTAGGCTGCTATGTAGGTCGCTCTCTCCAAACTGATGACAAGGCCCATTGTTGAAGATAACACCCACACAACTCATTGAACATGGGGAAGTCAAGCTGGAAAGTACATAGGGCCTTTACCCCTATGTGCTAGCATCTTTGGTACAGGAAGGTATTCTGCATGCTACCAAAAGAGAAACATAAACACTAAGACAGTCACAAACCCTTTCCTACAGTGATATCTTGCCTTCAAGATATACTGGAGCTTGCCAGGCTGCGGGGGTGCACACATTTAATCCTAGCACTTGGGAGACAGAGGAAGGTGGATCTCTGTGAGTTTTTTGGCCACCCTGGTATACAAAGCAAGTTCCAGGACAGCCAGAGCTATTATACAAAAAACTCCTCCCCCCNAAAAAAATATGCTGGAGCAATTGTGGCACAAAGCTTGTGGGAGTAACCAACCAATATCTGCCAGGATCTGATTTGACTTAAGGCCCCCCTCCATGAGATGGAAGCCTCCATACCTGACACTGCTTGGATAACCAAGAACCTGGGACTAGATAGCCTAGGGACCTAGGGTAAAACTAAATACTACTGTTTTTAAAACAATAACAATAACAAAACATGTAACAATAAAATNACTCCTAATGACATTCTGCTGTACTCATAGATCAATGCCTTGCTCAGCCATCATCAGAGAAGATTCTTCGTTCAGCAGATGAGAACAAATACAGAGACCCACAGCCAGACTTTATGCAGAGAGTGAGAGACTTTGGAACACTCAGCCCCAAACAGGATGTCTCTATCAAATCCCTCCTCTCAGGGCTCAGGTAACCCAGAGGAAGAGGAGGCAGAAAGAGTGTGAAAGCCAGAGGGGATGGAGGACAGCAAGGAAACAAGACCATCTAAGTCAACATGATCAAATCACATATGAACTCATAGAGACTGAGGCAGCATGCACAGGGCCTGCATGGGTCTGCACAAGGTTTTCTGGGTCTGTCTATCTATCTATCTATCTATCTATCTATCTATCTATCTATCTATCTATCTGTCTGTCTGTCTGTCTGTCTGTCTGTCTGTCTATCTATCTATCTATCTATCAATCTATCTATGACTTTCAGCTTAGTGTTTTTCTGGGATTCCTGAGTGTACAAATTAGTGAGTATCTGTTTCTTGTGCCTTTTCTTGGGCTCATTTCCTTCTGTTTGTTTGTCTTATCTAACTCTGATGGGTTAGATTGTATTTAATCTTATTTTATTTTATTATTACCCCTTAGAAGCCTGTTTGTTTTTTAATGAGAGACAGAGAGGGAGTGGATCTGGATAGGATGGAAGAGGGGGAGGAACTAAGAGGAGTAGAGGAAGAGGAAACCATAATCAGGATATATTATGTGAGGATATATTATATTATTTTATTATATGTAAATTGAAGCAACATCTCTTCATATGTTGCTTCAATTTGTAGCTTATGTTAATCAGTTATTTTGTTATCAGAAATTTATATTTATTTAATATTAATAAATAGTTACATACTTTTTAAAAAGGTCATGGGAATAACCAACCACTTTCTGATTAGATTTATGTTGCCCTGCACAAGAAAAACCATATTTGGCACCATTGTTGGGCCAAGAACCTGTGACTAGACAATTAATAGGCCCCAGGGGAAAACCTACTGCTGTTATTCTGCTAAACGGACATAATATTAAACCTACTTGTAATGACTTGTTATACCCATAGGTCAGTACATCTCTCAANCCTCATTAGGAAAGTTTCTGTTTGCAGTAGATAGTGGTTAAGACAGAGACCCACAACTGACCAAGATTCAGAGAATAAGAGCCTACAGGATGCTCCGCTCTAAATGGATCATCTATACTCTGCCCTCTCCTTCCAAGGCTCAGGGATCATTGTGAAAGAAGAGGCAGAAATTAAGGTAAGGGCCAGAGGTATGATGAATAGAAGGAAGTAGTGTCCCCCAGATACAGCGGGACATACACATATGAACTCACAGTGGTTATGACAGCATGCACAAGTTTTGTGCAGGCTCCAGCCAGACTGAATGTCAACATGGAGATGGGAGGTGGATATGAAGTGTCACCCCTAGCCAAGAAGCTACTGGAAATTGATGGCTGTTAGGAAGGGGAGAGTCAGTTTTTAAGGGTTTCCACTTTCAGGTCAACTACAGTCCAATAGAATACCACACATTCATGAATATATGGGCAACCAAAAATGGACTTTATGGATTCAAACAAACAAAAACAAACAAACAATAGATAGGACACAAAGTTGGGTGTGGAAAGGGCTGGATCCAGGAGAAGTTGGGGCAGGGGTAAATATGACCAAACATATTATATTGTACAAAGTTGTCAAGTTACTAAAGAGAGAGAAGGGAGTGTCAACAATGTGTGCTTTCAAACCTAAGAAACTAGAAAAAAAGAAAAGAACATTGTATACAATGTAAAAATAAAAGGACTAATAAAGATAACAGAATAATTCTTGAAAATAGAAAAATAGTGGAGAAAAGAAATAAAACTGGAATTTAGTTCTTGGCAGAGATAAATAAAATTGAAAGACTGGTTAGCCTTACTAAGGATAAAAAGAAATGACAAATGTCTAATATCAAGGATGAAGAAGAGGCATGATNAAGTCTATCTACCTTAAAAAGATAACAAAGGAAAATCATAAATAACTTTATGCCAACAGTTTTCACAGGTTAGGTGAAATGGACAAATTCCTTGAAAGATACTAACTGCTAAAGGTTACTCAAAAAAAATAACATATGAAACTTTGATTTGTCAATATATAATAAAATCAAGCACAAAGAAATGACTGAACTGAATAGCCTCATGCCTATTAAATCAGTTAAATATGTAATTAAAACATATGGTTTTAACAAATTGCCACAAAGAAGCCTTTGGGCCCAGAAGACTTCATTGGTGAATACTGCCAAATATTTAGGAAAGAAATAATACAAATTGTCCATAGAAACTCTTCCAGAAGGTTGAAGGGGATGTAAAACTTCCCAACCTATTCTATGAGGCCAGTGTGAAAGCCAAAGACAAGAGAAAAGAGATCTATTATTTCTCATAAATATGCCAGATAAATTCTTTTGTTAAAGTCTCATGTAGCTCAGGCTGGCGTCAAACTCACTGGGTAGCAGAGGTTGGCCTTGAATTCCTGGACATCCTGTTTCTACCTCCTGAAGGCTAGGATTATAAGTGTGTGCTACATGATGAGGTGACANAATTCCTAATGGAAGTTTATTAAATCCTATATAACAATGTATTTAGATATGTAATGTGTAATGATCAAGTAGAGTTTATTTTTGGAATGCCAGGATGAATGTACATTTCAAATCTATCAAGGTGCTTCATCATATTAAAAAACTAATGTACANTAACTACATACTATCTAGGTAGATGCAAAAGAGGCATTGATTAAATTCAGCATCCATTTGTGGGAAAAATCTCTAGCCTAAAATGGAATAGACAGGAACTTTCTCAACCTAAATGTAGCCATCTATGACATTCCCATAGCTGGTATCTTACCACTAATATCACTTGTAAGTGGATATTAGTTGTAAAATAAAGAATAACTATGCTACAATCCACAGATCCAGAGATACTAGAGAACAAGAAAGGTTAATGGGGGGATGCCTGTATATCCCTGGGAAGGGGAAATAGAAGAAATTTCGTGAGTAAACTGAGTGAGGGCAGGTGGGGATGGGAACATGAGCAATCAGATTGTGGGAGGCAGGTAGAGGGAGAGTACTGAAAGAGACTACTGGAAAGGGGGGATATTTCAGGGTCAGGTAAAATTTTAATTTAAATTATCATTTGTAATACTGAAATTATNAACTACTTACTTAGTTACAATTTTGAAATTGTAATGTGTAATGATCAAGTAGAGTTTATTTTTGGAATGCCAGGATGAATGTACATTTCAAATCTATCAAGGTGCTTCATCATATTAAATATACGTAGGATGTGTGTGCAAAAAACTATAAAACACAGATGAAAGAAATCAAATAAGAGCTTGAATAAATGAGGAGTTATACATGTTCACAAANAGAAAACAGTACTGTTTTCGGTTTCCCCTCAAATTATTTTATAGATACAACAGCATCATAATAAAAACCCCAATGGTATTGTTCCATGTTTTTCTTTTTTCTTTTGTATATTTAGGCAAATTGATTATAAAATTTATGCAAAGGAACTATAATAACTAAAACAAACTGAAAAAAATTGGAAGATTGACACTGATTGACTTGAGGACTTACTACGGAGCTTCATTAATCAAAAAAATGTCTTATCAAAAGTTAGTTATTTAGGAAACTGAGGAAGATAGTCTCTATGATACTGAAACAAATGTCTGGGAAGTGGAAGGAAGGAGAAAATAGAGGAAATCTTTGTGTGGCTTTGGTTAGGTCAGTGCCCCTCCAGCTCTCGCTTTNCATGTATCCCAGGCTGGATTTGAACTCCTGATTCTTGTGCTCCATGTCCCAAGTGCTGGGATTAAAGGGATGCACTGCCACACTCAGCTAGGTAAGGTTTCTTAGATATTACACTGAAAGCATAGTCCATTTAAAAAGAAAAAAAGTTCACATCCATTTCTTTTTCGCTGGGTGATCCATGCTTCCCTCCTAGGTTCCTCCCTGGAGCTGTAGGTTGCAGTCTGGTTATCCCATGCTTCACATCTAGTATCCACCTATGAGTGAATACATACCATGTTTGACCTTTTGGGTCTGGGTTACCTCACTCAGGATGATATTTTCTAGTTCCATCCATTTACCTGCAAATTTCATATGGTCATTGTTTTTCTC